>JARHVA010001317.1:2612500-2782500 GCA_037957365.1 Torreya grandis | reverse complement strand
AACCATATTTTATCTCTCAATGACACCCCTAGACCACTATATGACCATAATATGAAATTACCTTAACTTCTCCAAACTAACCTTAACTAATGCTAAAAACATATTTTAGACTCAACTAGGACCTCTTAAATAACATAAAGTTTAATTTTTTGCCTATAGGGGTCCTATTTTGACATGGGGGATCAGAATTAGATTAAAAAAATTGGTGAATCATAGGGGTAACATGCCTATTATGCTAACTAGATCAATAACCTTGTCCTTCTTTTGGGTTATGGAGTCAATTAGACTCTGAGATAACAATATCAGACCTTGAAACTTGACCAAAAAGACAAACTCATTACCTCAAAAACATATAAACTGAACACACACACATAAAATCAAAGAAAGAAAGACATACACATGTGCTAACTAAGTACTTAGGGAATACAACAAAATAAAAAACAACTAGTTATGCACAACTAACTTGAAGACAACTTCTTCCTCCTCAATAAAAGGAGAATATTATACCATCTCTTGCTCCATGAAGTGAAAAATAACATGAGTAAATATTATTTTTATTGGGCATATTCCTTATTTCCTTCATTTCCTTCTTGAATGCCACTCCTTTTATCATACTCTCAAGTAAATCTTCTGTAGTAAAATAGTCTCCTATGAAGATGAACTCATCATATGACCCAAAATATTTCACATGATACTTATTAGCTGCAACCTCAACAAGTTATACTTCATTTAGGCATGCTTCTTGGATCACCATAGACTCTTAAGGATCCTCATTCTTCTTTTCTTCTACTGCAACCTCATCAATTTTTGCAATGAACTTTGTATTATCATATTCTAAGATTATACCTTGTTTAAACTCTTTATAAGTTCGCATATCCAATTTCATGAATTGAAATGAATCTTGTGACTCACTTATAGGAATGGATTCAATAGGAAGAGTCTATTTCTTCTTGGGAAATTGAGGCCAATAAAAATCTACCTTGTCCTTTAAGAGTGGGTAAGAATCTTCCAATTGATTGAAGAGATGATAGCCCATTTTGATGACCTCAAACATATCATCATTGAGTGTATATGAATCTAGAATTGGCATACTTGAGGGGATGCTTCTTCCTTAGATGTTCAATTGCTTACCAAAATTGCCTTCTTCACTCTTAACTAGACAATAGCCTCCTTGAAGAGGATTGTAACCTGCTTATAAGATTGCAAACAAGTCTTCATCATATTCTTGATAATAATTTTAAAGAGAAACAACAAAATTAATCTCTTCAACTTGATTCACTCCTTAAACCTCTTCATGCTCATTCCTAAATACTAATTTTTGATTTTCTTCTCCAAGTGGAGTACTAATAGATACTTCTTCCTCAACCTCACTTGAGTCATTTTACTCATGGCCCTTATGAATCTCCCTAACATCTCTAACCTAATATTTTTAACTTGATTCCCATAAGATAGGTTCTTCCTTATGAAGGGAGATGGTGGGAGGGTGATGGTCAAGTTTATGAGTTGGAGAGGGAGTATGAGGTCTGGTGGATGGCTCATGAATGGGCATGAGAATATAGGGTTTTTGGAAGAACTCTTGGAGAGATAAAAAGTTAAATTGATAATTAAAGGGATGTTTTCTTCAATAATAACTTCATTTTACTCATATCCTTCTTGATGCTCTTCAAAAACTACAAGCCGATCTTCCACCTCCTCAATTAGAATCTCATTCTTGTTTTGAATGCACGCTTGGATAGACCTCCAAGATGGATAAGCTATAAATTCTTAAGGAGGGGGAAATGGAGCTTGATTAGGCATAATGTTTTCTTTGTTTCATCTCTTGATGTTGACTCTCTTCAAGTACTTTTATCTTCAATTCTAAATCTTTTATTTGCCTATCTATATCATATTGAAATAGCTTTTTTTTAAGGTCATTAGTGGCCTCATGAGGATAAGTATCATAATAAGGTTGATATAGAGTATAAGAGATCTCTTGAGGAGGGGTCAGAGAGACTTTCATAGGTTTATATTTCTCTTTCCTTTCAACTCCCCATTCTATACTTATTTCACCTTTTCCACTCCAATACTTTACTACTTGATTCAATCTTGGAATTTTGGAAGACTCATTAGGAGTTCCTTGAGGAAGAGAAGTGCTAGATTAAATGAATAGGTTATTATAAAACAATCTCCTTTTCTTTTTGAATATTCTCTTGGATTGAATTACAAGAGGGGAAGATTTGAGGAACACATGGAATACTTGGAACACTTGGAGATTCACTTGGAAAGGTCTCTTGGGGAGGAATGGGTGGCATGTATGAGAGCTGAGATGGAGTGTAAGAATACACATAGGGATGAAGAAATTGGACCTATTGTCCTTAATGAACCTTCAACATATATTTTATGCTTTGAATGAGACCACTTACACCCAAAATTTCACTTGAGAGGCTTTACCAATTTTCTCTCTCAATAGGTGTCCATTCTTCTCCCAATAGCTGCAATGAGTCTTTCATGTAATGAATGAGATGGCTAGGAATATCTTGATAATTTTATCTTTGAGTATGAATATATAACATGTATTTATCAAAACATAAGAGATTTTTATCAAAACTTATAATGGATTGTTCTGAGGGACAACTAGAGACATCTTGAGCATGAGAAGGCTGTTCATATGCAACATAATGTTCATGTAGAGGAGAAATAGGTTGACCATATGAATGATATGACTCATAAGGAGGGTAAAAATATTGATAAGGATATTGAAGCACATATTTTGGGTCATAAACAAGTTGATAAAGAATGCCATATGGCTGGTATGAATCATGAAAAGGTTGACAAGGAGGTGTATAACAAAAGTTCTCTTCATACCCAGCCATCCCAACTTCACAAGTCAAAAGAAAACACAATACATTTTTAAATAATTTTCACAATAAGTACATGAGATGCTAGAACTAGATGATTTCATTCAAAATTTCCATTGGTGTTTGGTTGAGTGCCTCCAAAGGTTCATAAGTAGAACACACTAAGAATTCTTCTACAACTTTCAACCTTTGTCCAACCGAGGGTGCCAAAACTGTTATGACCAAAATTTTCACCCTTGGAGAAGGTTTTTTAGACATGTCCAATTTTTTTTTAAAAATGGATTACCCCTAGACCTATTGGTTGTCTATAACATGGGTAAACCTTTATATTGAAGGGATAACTCCCCTTGATGAATCACTTAGGCTCACACACTAATATATCAGTTGCTAGGAAAAGGAAGAGAAACCTAAGTTAATGAGGTGATGCACAAAATATGTTTTAAACACTACCAATAAAATATATTTTCACTTGTGAATCCAAAAAACTAACCTTACATACACTACTCTTAAAATAAATCTCTCACATGAGTGTTTTAATGTGAAGGTTATAATGGTTACTTAAGATAGGAGGACTAATTCAGAGGTCTTAAATGACACTAGAATATAGAAATAATAAATAAAATCTTGCACCACACTAATAAACTTCATATAAAATACAAAATAAGCTTTCAAACTGCATCTAAGTGTTATAAAATGACAACATGTCAAGGAAGACAAGTCAATTCACTTGACAATATCAACTATTCTCACATGCACACTAAGTACAATCACAAGATGAGGTAAAATAATTTATTCTCATTGATAAAATGCATATAAATGGTTAGGTATTTTCCATACCCAGGTGGGGGATACCTTGTAAAGCCAAAGTGGCTCAATATATAGAGAATGTGAGAGAGAAGAGAATAAGGTGTGGTAAAAGATGAGTGACATGTGTCCATGAGAGTTATAACTAGAAAAAAAGATATGATATAGTCTAAAAAACCTTAAATTCCATGTGTATAACTTATAAAGCATCTTCAACCTTCCAAGTGGTGTGGGGGTTACAAACTTGTTTGACACCTTGACTAACTCCTTAGAAATTGACCTTCTTTGCATTAAAAGAGTGATAAATTGACCTTAAAACCATTAAATTACCTTGTAATTATTTTAAACCACTAATTTAACATATTACATGTCTTAGGAAACTCCTCTGACCTTCCATTCCATCAGTTATATGCATAGGTGTCTTGTAACTCTTCATTTCCCACACCTAGTTTGGTCCAAGTGGCATAAAAATCAAGTAGATATTCTTAAAATCATCCATGTCAGATTAATGGTAATTAAAATATGTTAATATTTATAAAAAAAAAATTGGTTCTTGGACCAACACTTAATAACTTATTTTTCTCCTTAAGCTTTCAATAGCCTAGTTTCTTCGTAGCCTTTTTTTCCTGTAAATCTACTTGTGTGAGAGTTTTAAGTATGATATTAACAAAATAATGGAATATTATAGGTCCATATATGGCCTTATATTTATATGTCAAATTAAATATTTATATTATAATTGGAAACCCACTTTCTCTATCTTTTTCTTTTACTAATTAGGCCTTTAGGCCTAGAAAGTGAATTTTGGCTCGAAACTCCTCGTACACATGTGAAACCCATAAGAAGTATGTGATTAAATTTACCCATTCCAATAAAAACATCCATGTAAATTTTTGGCTTTTGGAACATTGTGATTATATCCAAACATGAAATGGCAAAAAATAAGCCCTTCACAAGCCTGTTTGGACTACCTTGTAAAATGGAGTTTGTTTAGTCACTTCTAGGGTTTACTGAGAAAATTTATTGATTTGAGGAGACGAAATAAGTATCAAGGTACCTCTTAAAATTATTGGTAAGTGTCCATATCTCCAAAATCCTTGTAAAACATTAAAAAACACATAAAATAATACATTTATGGTAATCTGTATGATAGTTTGTATAACTCAAGTACATGTGGATGAGCCAATTAGAGTATATAAAAATATCCAAGAGTTTTTAGGAGAAAAATATGGAATTAGGTGTGTGCTGACCAAATTTTAGCCTTGGTAAAATTTAGTCAACTTCTATATATTCAAACTTCTTATAGGGTCTCACATGGTCATTTTTAGGGTCATATTATATGTTTCACCTTTGTCATATGTGTCATGTCTTAATATTTCCCTTATGTCACCTTTTTGGCCACAGACAAGTGTGTCAACTGAATATCCAACATACAATGTGTCAATTGAGTCTCAAATGGTAGTTTGGAAATTGACAATTATAGGTTCAACATGGATTCAAGAAAATAAAAAAAGTTTCAAGAAATTAAAGGTAGTTATATGGCTTGAAAAGAAAACTTAGTATGTAATAAGGCTTATGAGTGTCCTTTCAGATTCCCTCAATCCATATCCATGCTTAAAAAGTTATGACAAGCTCAACAATGATAAAAATTGATATATTTGTAGATTTTTCTCCTCCTTTCCCTGTTGTTTTCATTTATTTTGGTATGTGTGAATCTGGATCTATATGGAAGATAACTCCATTGTGATAGAGATGCATAACTATCAATGGTATGCAAATAGTTTTTTTAAGGTGCAATGCTTTGTCCTCTCATAGTGGTTTTCTATCAAAGGTAATTCATTTATTTTACCTCCTCCCAGACCATGGTGATGGTTTAGTCAAGATTCAACTGAATAATGGACATCCCAAGCATTGAAACAATTAGGTTTGGATGTAGAAATTACATACTGGAAGATAGTGATCAACACTGTAACTATGTAATCAATGGAGGTAGAATGATAGAGGATCTTGAGAAAAGTTCAAGTTTGATTATGTAGTGTAAGAGATATGTTTCATATAGGGTTTAAATGGTTGGACATCATGAATAATGCTAGAGATATATTCCAAGTTTTAAATTGCATATATAGTCACTAAGCCTACATAAATACTATAGTGGTTTGAAACAAACATCACAAAAACCTAAATAGTGATTTAATGATTTTGGAGATGTTTGAAATCCAATTAAGACTGTCAAGCAAGTCTAGGAATAAAAAGGAAGTAAATGTATTAATGGTGAGGCCATTACACATAACCAAACCTAAATCCATGTTCATAAGTTTGAAATGGGATTACCTTAATTTCTCTAAGAAGGAGATCCTGCCTCACAATGTTGCTTCTGTTAGTGAAGATTCATGAAGTTTGAGTAGGTATAATTATTTCATGCTAATAGCTTACGACTAAAGGTAATATACTAACTCAAGAATATGGATAATAAATTAGGAGAGGTGATGGTTGAGTGTAATTTCACTCAGTCAAGATTCCAATGTAGACATTCAATATACTATAGTATTAGTTAAGCCTTGATAAATTTGGAACCACTTACAAACCTAGGTTTGTTGATGGTTAGAATGCTTATATGGTCTCATGGTAGGAAATAAGTGAATTCAAGGGTGGAATATCCATACTAAATTAAATATGGAAGTTAGAAAGTGGATCACAGTGTTTAAACAAGAAAACTTCCACCTACAAGAGTCTTGATTCTCCAAATGAATACCTATAGGTGACACAGTCAGTATATATGGCAGATCAGTCTAGACGAATGTGTGATTGCAAGTTCAAAAAAGATAAGATGGATAATCATATTGGATACATTCTCACACTTTTATATAATAATTCCATATGGTCCTCATATAATCATCAACACCTATATGAACCTTCTAAATACACACATACAACTGAAGATAGTTTGTAGACTAGTTTAGGCATATGAAAAATGCAAGTTGGATTGGTATGTAGTGGTGTAAGATTGAATTAATATGATAAAAAATCCTCATAACAATATATAAAATTCTATGTGACTCTTAGGGATAGGATAAATAGATCAAGTACAATGTCTTGAACCTTAACCTATAATCAGTCTTAAATCATGCCTATAGTAAGCAGACCTACAAAGCTATTATTATGAAGTTTGATGTTCGATACTTCTAAGAGCATAATTTAATCATAGAATTTTGTGTAGATTGTATTCATGACCTAGTATATCTATCCATAGTATCATTTTAGTTTGATTAATAGGGGATATTCTCTCTATTTTATCTCAGATAGAGGGCATGACAGAGGCAGTTCAATCTATAGGTTTGGTATGTGAAGATTAAAATGGATAGAGGGGAGATTATTGAGTGACTATGTAATGTTTTAAAATCTTAGAATAAATTTGAATAGATATATCCAAGGCCATATAGTCACTAGAAACCCTTAGGATGTTCAAACACATAGAATGTACAATTAGGCCTATTAGGCCTAAAACTAGGCCTAATCCCTACAAGTGCTTAAACTCATCCTTAAGGACATGATAACTCTCTAAGACATTTTATTACCTTTAGGAGAGAGTAATGTATTATTTGTAAACAATATTTTATAGGAGATGACATATAGGTGGTCAATTTGACATAAAAACCATCTCAGACATATTGAGAATGCATGAAAGAGCTCAAGAGGCCAACTTTAAGTGCTCATATCTATACGGACCAACTATATGGTGCCTCAAGGAGATAGGAATAGTTGAAGTGTGTCATACACTTGTTTTTAATTGATTTTTTTTTGAATTTAGATGTCTATTTTTCATGAATCATCCCTAAGAATGAAAATAACCAAAAACCCTCTCAAAACCTTAGTTTGGACCTAGTAGAGAATATATAAAGAGTGATGCATTTAAAAGGGTTCATATAGCCATAAAAGTTACATATACATGTTTGTAACTCCCTCAGGCTCCTTGACATCCAATTTTTCTATAATATCACTTGTACAAATAGTGCTAATACTAAATTTCTTGAAGGATTTGAGTTGTTTTATAGGTGAAGAGGAGGATGGAAAAGTGAGAAACATTGTGGGAGGTATTTAGAGACTTTTCCTAACTTTTGAAACTTGATTCTCACCATAGTTGAGCATGAAAACCTCTGTGGTACACTCTTTGTTACAGGTAGTCTAAATAGATAGTGAGAAGGAAAAGTGACTACCTAGTGAGATAGAGATCAAGTTAACTTGGAATATTTTGAGGTCTATTTGATATACCAAAGGACAAAAATGTTTTAAATATGTGTCATATATCCTCTACAATGCTTTCCCATGAATAAATACAAGTCACTTAGGTGACAAGTGTGAGGATATATCTAGAGGGCTAGTGATAAATGATTGTAGGTAGTGAATGACAAGTGACAAAGATGAATTCATTAGTTAGGGAGGCATAAATGACCTAAACTAACCTCATTTACAAATTATCATTATTATATCATATGTGTAAATCTTTCTTGTGGTAGTTTTAGATGCTCAAGTGAACCCCTCACTATCATGAAGGTAGTTTTAAAGCAAGACAATGAAGAGTTATATGCCCACTTGAGGAAGGTGTTATGTTTCAGTTTGACACATGTTCATGACAACTTTTTGACATCCTTTTCAACTCATTCTCTTCAATTATAACTAGTTCCTAGAGTTTTACACTTATTCTTGTGACCTTTTAGCTTCACTTTTTCTCTCTTCTTATATGCTCTATAAATTCAAGCCTTTTTGGCATTGTAATGGATCCATAATTAGTATGGTGAAGCCCTACTAGTTTGAATAAAGTTTTTTGAAGTTTATTAATTCCCTGTAATCTCTTACCTAAGTGTGTTAAGTGGTTTGGGTGGTTGGAAAGTGATGAATATGATCTCCTTATTTCCAAGTCTACTCTTAAATGTTTGGGTGAGTGAGATCTCTTCTAATAGGTCTCATAAAGTGTATTTTTGTTAAGTGTGTCTTAAAGTGTGAGAGGGACTAGTAGTGTCTTAAATCAAACCTTATTTTCACCCACCTCTAAATAGGAATAACAATCTACCCCTATGAGAAATACTTATGCTAGAAGGAAATAGAGTTGAAGTGAGTTTGAGTAGTGTTCTTTCTCAAGTGCAGATGCAAGTGTGTTATGTGGAGTTATCTTGGTGTATCACCTCATTTGCATAGGTTTATTTTATGTACCCTTTTTCCCTTTTTACCCTTAATAGTTATTATCCTAGTGTAGTGTGAGATTAGAAGATAAATAAAGGGATCTATTCCTTTCAAACCTATAGATATATCTCTTATAATAGCTTGTTTATGAGGGGAGATAGTTCCATGTTGTCATAAAATTGAGGAAATATACTTTAATTTTCTAGGGTGAAATTTTAGGATATAATAGTTTTGGCATGCTCGATGGGACCTAAAGTCCATGAAATTTATTCAAAGTAGATGTTATCTTTGACAAATATGAGTTGTAACAGTCTACTTCTTATAGTATTTTATGACTCTAAAGTTTAAATATTAGTTTCAGAATAGTGTACTCTTTCGTGCCTAAGGTAAAGACAAGGTCTCTCACCAAAAGCATAATTTTTTTCTAAGAGTTGTTGATAAAAACCTAATAGATGTTTACATTTAGTTCATAGTGATGTATGTGACATGAAAAATTCATCCATTAGAGGGTGTAGGTAGTTTGTGTTGTTTATTGATGATTTTTAAAGGATGAAATGGGTGTTTTTCATAAAAAACAAATCAAAAATTTTCACTAAGTTTATTTATTGGTTGCACTTTAGTTGAAAAAGAAACTGGTTCACACTTGGCCACTCTTCATTCAAACAATGGTGGTGAGTAGACTTCAAATGAGTTTTTGGATTATTATTGGGAACATGTCACTCATAAAAAATACAAGAATGCTTAAAACCCACAACAAAATAGATTATTTGAATGAATGAGTAGGAATTTAGAGGGCAAAACATGAGATATGTTTCACTATAAACATCTCAATGATAAGTTTTAGGCCAAAGTCATTAAAACTACAGTGTATTTGAGAAATAGGTCCCCCACAGCTGCACTTTTGGGACAAACTCCATATAAGGCTTGGTATTGGTTTAAACCTAAAGTTAAACACTTGAAATTTTTTGTATGCCTTTGTTTTGATTTAGTTCCCACTAAACATAGAACTATGTTGTAACCATGAAGTCAAAAATGCATCTTTCTTGGATATTCAAAAAATAAAAAGGAGTATCATTTACTTGTATAGGTTGCAAGTAAATTCATAGTGGGTTAGGATGTGGTATTTGATGAATTTGGTACTATGAACACTATAGAGATTGATTCTCAATTTGATAGGTTAGAGAGGAAACTTACAAAATATGATAAGGGATTAAATAATGGGGTAAATTCTCTAAGGTTGTGGTATGAGACTAATATCCCTTCAATTTCCTCTCCTTCATCTACTAATTCACATGTTGATGAATTATAAAATGTTGAAAATTATCTAAGTCTTCCTTTGAATGGTGTACATGATGAGAACTTTGGAGTCCCTGATTTAAATAATTTGAATAAGTATCCAAAATGGGATCAAAGTAATTTTTTTGAATTGAAAGTATATGAAGTTGGTTTAATATGTCCTAATATTTCTTGTAAATATGTGAAATATGCAATGGTTGTTACTACTTCTTCCACTGAGCCATTTAATTTTGAAGAGGCCTCTACTGAACATGTTTGGTAATAGGTAATGTAAAGTGAGTATGATGTAATACTTAACAATAATACTTGGGTTCTAGTTGATCCTACTCCACATGTTCAACCCATAGGATGAAAATGGGTTTATAGTACTAAGTATAAATCAAATGGATCAATTTATAAACATAACGTAAAAATTGTATGAAAGGATATGCACAACAAGAAGGTATTGACTATGAGGAAACATTTGCACCAAATGCCAAATGGCACACTATTCATATGGTAGTTACCTTAACAAAAAAAAAATTGTTTGAAATTACATCATATAAATGTTAAAAGTGCTTTTTTGAATGTTGATTTATAGGAAGACATGAAATAACCTCAAGGTTTTGAGAAAGTGGGTGCAGAACACAAAGTGTGTAAATTGATAAAAGCTTTGTATGGGCTCAAATATGCACCCAAGGCTTGGTATGAGAAAATGGATTAATACTTTAAGACAATTGTCTTTAAACATAGTGAATCTAATGATACTCTTTATTTTTGAGTTTAGGGTAAGAAATTGGTGATTCTTGTTCTCTATGTCGATGACTTGTTTATCATAGGCAATGATGAAAACCATAACAAGTATGTGAAGAAAGAATTAAAAGATGGGTTTGAGATGATAGATCTTGGAATTATTCACTACTATCTTGGCATATAAGTAACTTAGATAGAGAATAATATTTTCATTTCACAAACTAAGTATATTTTTGAGTTATTAAATAGGTTTGGCATGAGTGATTACAAACCCACCCTCACTCCCATGGAAATTAAATTAAAATTATCTAAAGATGATGGTAGTGCCTTTTTTGATGGCACCAAATATAGATAGTTAGTGGGAGGTTTCATATATTTTATAACCACTAGGCCCCATATATCATTTTCCATTAGAATTTTGTCTAGGTTTATTCGTGATCCTAGAGAAATTCATTGGCATGCAACAAAAAGAGTACTTTGTTACCTTTAGGGAATGAAAACATATGGCTTTGGGTATCACCAAAATAAGAACTTCAAAATTGTTGGGTACTTTGATGTAGATTTTGGTAGATGTGTGGATGATAGAGTATCCAAAATAGGATACACAATGCATATGGGTTTAGCTGCCATTGCTTGGTGTTGTAAAAAGTAGGATATAATGACAAATTCATTAGTATAATCAAAGTTAATTATATCATGGGATGTTTCAAGAGAAATTATTTATTTATGGTGCATTCTTGAAGATCTTCAGATTTCTTAGATTAATCCTATATAGTTATACATTGATAATCAAAGTGCAATCAAGATGTACAAGAATATAATATTTCATGCCAAAATAAAACATATGGATGTCAAATATCATCTATAAATGTTGGTGGCAAAGAAATCACTTGATCCTATATATTGCCCAATTGCTAATCAGATAACTGACATTTTCACAAAACCCCTTGATAGAATCAAATTTGAAAAATTTAGAAAAATGCTTGGCATGTGTCCAAAGAACCAACTTTAGATCATGGGGGGGGGGGGGGTTTAGGACTTGTTCCAAAGTCTTAACTTAGCTTAGGATTTTGGTAAGTTTATTTTAAATAATAAATGTAAATGGGGCTTGCTTTTGTTTATAAAGACACCCCCATAAATAAATTAACTTAGTTTTATTAGGTTAGTTTTATATTTGTATTAAGCAATTAGAACTACCTTTCAGGTGGAATTCCTATGGGATTTGGTTAGTAGGTTAGTTAGTTTTTATTAGTATATGGTGAAAACCTACAAATATATGTTTTTCAATGTAAAAGGGTTAACAGCATATTGAAACCCTTTTTTATGTACTTATTTTATTTTGATTAATAAAATACTTGTGGAACCACCTCAGTGGGCACAAGATTTACCTTTGGTGATTTTTTTGGTTAAATCTATTGAGTGTTATCAGTTAGAAAAATTTTCCCAATTCAATTTACCCAAACAAATGATTCATAAGGAATACTATCTTTGAAAAAACTGGGCAACTCACTCACCATACCATATATCTACAAGTCCACTAAAGACTAAACATTCAAATGTGTATAACAGAGATGCCATAACTGCTATATAGACATAGGACCTATATCTATTTCAATAACTGCCACAAGTTCCACTATGGGAGGAAGCACTTTACAATGAAATCCAACCAAATTTACATCCTCATATCCTATATACATGGTTTTATATCCATCCTTCACTGAGTTGATATAAATGATCCCATTTTCAAGCATAATTTGATAACCTTGCTTTTGAATAGTTACGAAGGAAAGAAGATTTTTCTACAATGTGGAAACATAAAAAACATTCTCCAAGTATTTTATTGATCCATTAGGAAGGAGAATCTGAATTGACCCAAGAAATTGTGGAGTATACAAAGACTTATCTATCAAGGATACTAGAGAGATATAAGCTTATTTGAAATTACAAAAGAAGTCTCACCTAAATTTCATGTATTTGGTTATTCCTGTATCTAAAACCCATATATCTATGAGCTCATCTCTAGCCTCATATTCGATATAATCAATGTTCCCTAAAGCAGTGAATGTAAATTCATGAAAAACATTACTAGACTCATCATAATCATGGTCAACATATTGAGCATAATTAGATTTAGTCACTTTTTATGGCCTTTGAATTTAATAAAAAAATCCTAGACTGAGAGGCAATGTGATAAAATTTCCCATAATTATGACATTGAATATCTGATTTACCTCAACCTCTGCATCTATAAGAGTTATGACCATGACCTATATCACTTGTCATATTTGAATGAGAATGGATATATTTTTATTAATTTGAATAAATTCTACCTTAGATTTGATATTTGCCTCCTCTATAACCTTAACTCCCTCTATCATTATTCCCTCTATTATTTTGTTGACCATAAGAAGATGAACTAGGCTTAGACTCTGAAACATGGGCTTCTTTGGTTTTTTTGGATTTATTAGGTAGAGAGAGGTCATTTTAAATAATCAACTCAAATAATTTATCAAAATTGATGCTTGTGATATATTTAGAGACATACAACATTTCTACAAAGTTTGTATAGGACCCATGTAGTCCTTTCAATGTAGCAATAACTATGAGATCATCATCTAGTTTTCCAAACCCAGCCTTAGTGTAATGAGTATAAATATTCTACAACTTATACATGTATTATCCCATATCCCCATATTCTGCTAATGAAAAATTAAATAACTGCATATGGATGTCTATCTTATTATCCCATATCCCCATATAATGAGTATAAATATTCTTCAACTTATACATGTATTGTCCCATGTCCCCATATTCCTCTAATGATAAATTAAATAACTGCATATGGATGTCTATCTTATTATGCTTAAGTTTCTTATCATATAAATCAGATAAGATTTTCCATGTAGTGTAACTATGAGGAGAATTTTCAATATGTATGTAAGTATCCTGAGTAAAACAACACTTGATTAAATCTTAGGCCTTATAATAATGTAGATTAAATACATCAAGTTTGGCTTGTTTTGTAAGCATGTGGGATTTTCATTGTTCGCAATATCCCATAGCTCATTAAAAACTAATGAAGTTTCCATCAAACATTTCCAATCAGAATAATTATAAATCATTAATCTATCGCCATTTGAAAGTAAAATTTGAAATTTTGGCATCTTAAAATGAAAGTTAGTGTGAAAAATAAAATAATAACACACTAACAATAATACTTTGCACAAAATAATGCTTCTACAGGGGTTTTCACTTATCCTCCATGTAAAGAAAAATAAAGAGATTTTTGATGGGTTTCTCACTTAACATCACCAAAAATAAAATATTTAAACTAATTACACCCTTATTTTACTAATTTCATCAATTACCCCCTTATTTCACCAATTACACCCTTATTTCACAAATCAAACACATAACTATTACTTTTCTCCCACTAACTTTCATTCTTTCACATGATTGATGCTCCTTAAAATATTCAAAACACATAAAAGATTCCAAAAAAATGGAATACTCTTCCAAAAATTAAATTCCCTAATATAAAATTTCACCAAAAGAAAGATTTGAACCCTGAACCTCCAACTTCTAAGGGCTTTTACAAAATCATGCTTTCCAATTACTCTATGAGCTTTTACAAGGAATATAGTGAGAAATTTATTTTAAATCTGGTTTTTCCTCTTTGGAAAATTAAAAAAAATTACTTTTCCAAGTAAAAATTAATTCATCCATGAAACTTTTAGAAAAAGTAAAAAGATCTTTGATTTGTGGACCCCTCAAACCTTAAAATCTTTGATCAAACTTTATCAAACTTTGAAAAATGAAAAATATTATTTTTTAGCTAACACCATGATATATCCAAGGACACCATGGCTGAAAAAAATAATTCTTGGAGCTCTTTTCTTGATGTACCAGGCCTTACAAATCTGTATAGGGCCAAATAGTGGAGTTTATAAGCAAATTTAAACTACCAGAAAGGGATTTTATAAAAAATGAATGATGGATGGAATTTTTGGATAGTATTGGAGTTATAAAAATTTAAAACCAATCCATACAACTCATAAATTTTCTTGAAAATCTTTCAAGATAGTTTTAGATCAGATTTTTTTGGCATAAAAAGCTTAAAATTGATAGAGATTTATCCATATTTATTTTAGTTCTTTTATACATACTCATGGAGGCCATATCACTTTGTTAAAAGGGTTTTCCAAGATTATAAATCCATACAAATGGATTATTGGGCATATTTTTCAAAAAATTAATCAAACAATCAACTCTATGGTTTAACAGGTAGAATCAAGCTTCAAAAAATGGAGGATAAACTAATTAATTTTGTTGCTTCTTAGACTAGCCATAAAATAATAATTTATTAATTCATTTTAATTCTTAAAGTCTTTCAATCACAAGATTTTAAAAAAAAATTGAAAAATCTAATATTTGAATATTTTTTAAAATATTAACTCTAAAATATTTTAATAAGGGGCATACCTTATATTTTCCAAAATCAGTTTCATGTGAGCCTTATTTATCCAATCACATAAATTATTTCATCTCTTCTTATTGAGATCCCTATTTTCTCTTTTACCTTGCATTTATTAAGCATTTACCAAGTTACCATGCTCTAATACCATTGATAACATTCCAATAGATTTAACCAAACAAAATCACCTAAGGTAAATTGTGTACCCACTGAGGTGGGTCCACAAGTATTTTATTAATCAAAATAAAAAAAAGTATATAGAAAAGGGTGTCAATATCTCACTAAACCTTTTAAATTGAAAAACATATATTTATAGGTTTTCACCACATACCAGTAAAAACCAACTAACTTACTAACCAACTCCCATGGGAATTCCATTTGAAAGGTAGTTCTAATTATTTAACACAAATATAAAAATAACCTAATAAAACTAATTTAATTTATTTATGGGGGTGTTTTTATAAAAACAAGCATTCCCCATTTACATTTATTACTTAAAATAAACTTACCAAAATCCTAAGCTAAGTTAAGACTTTGGAACAAGTTCTAACAAGGCATGCCTTTTGAATTTCAAGATCTTCCTCCTTATTCCTACAAATCAATTATATTTGAAAACACCCATCCCTATCCAAATTGGTTATATATTTCTTAAAATACCATAAGAAAATTTTAAGATCACCATAGAAAGGAACCATACTTTTGTTACTTTCAATGGCTATATCCCTATAAGACTTTCTCAATATGATGATATACCCATATCTACCCTCGAAAGTGTTCCATCATACATTGGTGGGTCTTCCATCACACCTATTGAGCATTTAAGGAACATTACTAAATTCTAAAATATCCATCACATCATAAAGGAGACATTACAATTAGGTTATTAGATGTCTCCTTCAAAGGAAAGGATCTTGATTGGTATGGAACATTGGCTCCTAAATCAATCACAACTTAGGATGAGTTGGGAGATGCACTGAGAATAAGATTTGAGGACAAGAGTGACAATTTATCACTAATAAAACAACTAACTACTATTAGGAGAGAACCTCAAGAAGTCATTCAAGACTTCAACACAAAATTTTGGAAGACATGAAATAGAATCCCAATCTTGATAAGACCAAAAACTCACCATGATTTCCTTTACTACCTTAAAGCATTTGATTGTTATATTTCAATGATGATACAATATATGGGAGGTGGAACTCTACCTAATGCCTATGAGGTATCCATTAGGGTATATAATTATTTAATTTAGGATGGGAAGATTTCCCCAACACCTCCCATGCCTCTATTTCTCAACTTTCAAACTCCTACCCCTATTATTGTTCCCATTCTTGTACCTAAACATAAGTTTGCTTCCCCTAGTCAACCAAAAAAACCTAATGAGGTAGAAAGGATGAGATTTATGGATCAAGAGATACTAGGTCTGAATAGGATCATTAAATGATAACAAGTTAAAACTTTCCAAATTCATGATCAACCTAATCAATCTTACCTTAACTATCAAGGAAATAAACCTCCTTTGCAAGGTCATTACTAAGGTCAAGGACAACTAGTCCAATATAAGCCATATAATATTTACAATCCTTATACTCCTTCCACCTCAAGAACACTAGTACCTACTAAAAATAATCTTTCACAAGAGAATAACAATTAAACTTCCTTGGATCAACCTTATGATCCATATCCCTATGTTAATGAGTCCTTCAATCAAGATTTAATGGTAAACTTAGGGACTATGCCAACTATGACTTAAGATGATGTATCAAATTAAAGAGTGAATAATGGGAAGGGTGATTAAGTGGGGTCTACATTTGTAAATTATCAATAATATGACTCATGTGCAATCAATAATCAAAGGTATTAAAGTATTGATACAAGTTCTATAAATGCAAACATAAGGAGTAAGAGGAAGGTAGTTGAATAATTTCAAGGGGCTGCTAGTGGTTCTCTAATGAATGTTCAAATAAATACAAGACTAGGTATGTATAATGTCATTTCAAATTCACAAGTAATTCAAAGAGATCAAAACATTAGGAATGTTTTCATACCTTAGAATTCTCAAGGTTTAAGCAACACCATTCTTGATGGAGTCCTTAAGGTAGATCATGATAAAGTTATAGAGCAAGTTGCATGGGGAAACTATCTTGTACACATGGAAGATGATGTAAGTATCCCAATTGTGGAAAAACATGACATTCTTTGTGAGCACTTAATTATGATTGCTAAAGATGAGAACATTCTTGAAAATGAACACCATGAAGAAGCATATGACATGTGGTAACATTTCAATGATATTATGTAGGAGTTTGAGGAGTTGAGTAGGCCTTAAATTATTCATAAACAATTTAGAATTGATGCTAAGGTCAGTTGTGTTCCCAATGAGAACAAGGAAGATCTTGAGATCCCTATCAAACAAGAAATGACCTTGGTAGATCATGAGGTGTTTGATGACTATAAGGAGGATAGTGTTGATGATTTATAATAGAAAACATATCTTAGATCAAATGTACCTAAAGTTGAGACGGCTATTATGATCTCCAATGACCATATTGAATACTATCAAATGAGAATGATAAAGTCTAAACAAGTTTCCAACTCCAAAAATACTTTTTAAGGGCTAGGTTGAGTGTTCTTGAGAACTCCAAATGACAAACTTGAAGTCAACAAAAGACCTAACTATGGTAAGTCACTTGACTATCTCTGTAACAAAGTTTTCATTGACAAGTATGCACCTTATGCGTATCTATTTTCTTGGAGTAGAAGTAATGCAAGAGACATTTTACTTGACCTTGGTTGAAGCAATGAAGAAGGTTCTTCACCTCAAGTGTTTTTAGGAATTGTACATACTAATATAGGTGTGTGTCTTTGCTTATGTTGTTTTTTGTTTTCCCTAAGTGTTCTTCATAACACAATTGTGTTTATTTTGGTGTCTTTTTGTGTGTGTTTGTTTCTTATTGTTTGGTGTGTTTTGGTGTCCTTTAAAAGGCTTGTTAGTTTCAAGAGTAGTGTGTAGGTGACTCCATGGACTAATGGATAGGGGAAGGCTACTAGTCTTTAACATAATAAGTTTGGTACCCTTATAAAATCACAACAATGTTATTCAAATTTGACCCTTGGTCAAATTTAGTTAACCCTTTCATATTAAAACTTTCTATAAGGTCTCACATTGTCATTTTTAGAGTTATATTATATGTTTCACCTTTTTCATATGTGTCATATCTTAATGTTTCCCTTATATCACCTTTTTTGCCACCTTTTGAATCATTTCGTGAAATGTATGGTTTCATACCAAAGGATAAGTGTGTCAAGTGAATATCCAATGTACAAGTTGTTATTTAAATGTAAGATGATAATTTAAAAACTAAAAATTATAGGTTCAACATGGATTCAAGAAGATAATAGAAGTTTCAGGCAATTAAAAGCAATTATATGACCTAAAAAGTACACTTGGAACATGGTAAGGATAATAAGTGTCTTATTATATTCCCTCAATCCATATCCATGATTAATAAATTATGACAAGCTCAAAAATGACAAAAGCTAGTCTATTTCCTTTATCATTCTCCTAGATAAGGTCATACAGGTCAACTGGTTTACTCTTGGTAATGATAGTAGGAGGAGAGTTGAGTTGAATGAATTTGGGGAATGTTATTAACCTTAATTAAATTAATTTTCATGGTGATAGTTTTAGGTTTGTCAAACTATGCTCTATGAACCATCACTAAGAATGTTGATGACTCAATTCTACCTACATATCCCCATGGCCTATAATTTTCTTATCTTTTTGTAGTTGTCTATTGCTTCCAAGTGTTATAGGTATATTTATAAAGTTTCATCTTTATTTTAATCTATTTTGTCATGTGTTAATGTGGATATATATTAAATATCACTCCATTATGAGATAGATGCATAACTATCAATGGTATGCATATAGTTATTTTCTGGTGCAGTGCTTTATCCTCTCACAATGGCTTTGTATCAAAGGTAATGCACTTATTTGACCTCTTTCTAGACCATGGTAATAGTTTAAGCAGTATTAAATTGATTAACGCACATCCTAAGATTTTAACCAAGTAGGGCTGAATGTAAAACTCGCATACTAAAAGATAGTGATCAAGATTGTGACTATGTAATCAATGGAGGTAGAATGATAAAGGATCTTGAGAGAAGTTGAAGTTTGATGATGTAGTTTAAGAGATATGTTTGATAAAAAGTTTAAATGGTTATATATCATGAAAAATGTTAAGATATACATTCCAATTTTTAACTTTCATATATAGTCACTAAGCCTACATGAATAGTATAGTGGTTTGAAACAAACATCATATAAGCTTATGTAGTGATGAAATGGTTTTGGAGATGTTTAAAATCCAATTGAGATTGTCAAGAAAGTTTGGGATTATAAAGGAGGTCATTGTATTAATGATGAGGCCATTATACATAACTATACCTAAATCCATGTTCATAGGTTTGAAATGAGACTGATTACCTTAATTTTTTTGAGAAGGAGATCCTGCCTCACAATGTTGCATCTGTTGGTGAAGATACATGAAGTTTGAGTAGGTATAATCATTTCATGCTAGTATACTAGGCCTAAAGGTAATGTATTAAATATATAATATGGTTTCTAAATTAGAAGAGATTTATTGTAGAGTGGAGTTTCACTTAGTTAGGATTCCACTATAGACATTCACTATAAGACAATATTAGTTAAGCCTAAATGAATTTGGAACCTCTTGCAGACCTAGGTGTGGTGATGGTGAGAGTGATTGTATGGTATCATGGTAGGAAAAAAGTGAATTAAATGTTTTAATATTAGTATTAAATTTAATATGGAACCTAGGGAGTGGATTAAAATGTTCAAACAAGAAAATTTCCACATATAGGATTCTTGATTATCCAAATGAGTACCTATATGTGACATAGTCGGTATATGTGGCAAACCAATCTAGACCAATGTGTGATTTCAAGTTAGAAAAAGATAAGATGGATAATCATATTGGATACATTATCTCACTTTTATATCATATTTTCATATGGTCCTTAGATAAAAATCAATAACTATAAGAACCTTGTGGATTCTGAATACACACTTATAGCTGAAGGTAGTTTGTAGACTAGTCTAGGCATATGAAAAATGCAAGTTGGATTGGTATGAAATGGTGTAATATTTAATTAATATGATAAAACATACTCATAATGATATATAACATTCCATGTGACTCTTAAGGATAGAATAAAATATCAAGGACTAGGTCTTAAACCTTAACCTATAGTCAGTCTTAAACCCTACCTATAGTAAGTAGACCTAGAAAGCTAGTCTTGTAAGGTTTGATGTTTGAGACTTATAGGAGAAGAATCTAACCCTAAATTTTTTTGAAGATGGTATTTATGACCTAATATAGTTATCCATACTATCATTTTATTTTTATTAATAAGGTAGATGCCCTCTTTTTCATCTCAAATAGAAGGCACTCCAGAGGCAGTTTAATCTATAGGTTTGGTATGTGAAGAGTAAAATGGTTAAATGGGAGATTATTGATTGAATATGTAATGCTTTATAATATTTTAATAAGGTTTAATATATATTACCAATGCCTTAAAGTCACTACAAACCCTTAGGAGGGTTAAACACAAATAAAGTATAGGTAGGCCTATTAGGCCTAGAACTAGGCGTAATACCTATAGGTGCTTAAACTTATCCATAAGGCCATGAGAACTCTCCAAAACGTTTTGTGACCTTTATTAGAGAATGATGGACTATTTTAAAACACTAGTTTTCAATTTATGACATATAGGTGGTTAATTTGACCTAAAACCATCTTAGACATATCTAGAATGCATGAAAGAGATCGAAAGGCCAACTTTAAGTGTTTATATCTATATGGAACAACTACATGGTGCCTTAAGGAGATAGGAATAGTTAAATGGGATCCTACACTTATTTTTAGTGGAATTTTTTTGGGAGTTAGATGTTTGGTTTTTATGAATCATCCCTAAGAATTAGAATGAATAAAAATTCTCTTAAAACCTTGGTTTGGACCCAATGGAGAAGATATAGAGTGTGATGAATTTAAAATGGGTCACCTTGACATGAAAGTACCTTATACATGTTGGGAACTCTCTCAGGATCCTTGACATCCAATTTTTATGTACTATCATTTATACACATAGGGATAATACTAAGTTTCTTATAGAATTTGAGCTATTTTGTAAGTGCAAAGGAGGATGGACAATTGAGAACCATTGTGGGAGGTCTTTAGATAATTTTAATAGCTACTAAAACTCAATTATCACCATAGTTGAACATGAAATCCTCTCTACTACACTCTTCATTAAAGACAGTCTAAACAAATCATGAAAAGGGGAAGTGACTACCTAGTAAGAAGTGATCAAGGTGACTTGGAATATTTTGAGGTATATTTGATAGACCAGAGTACAAATATGTTTTCATAAGGTGTCCTAGATCATATTAAGAACATTCCCATGAACAAATACAAGTCACTTAGGTGACCAGTGTGAGGAAAAATATAGAGGGTTAATGATGAATGACTACAGGTAGTGAAAGATAAGTGACAAGTATGAATTCATTAATTAGAGAGTCATAAATGACTTGCACTGACCTCATTTCCACCTTCTCATGATAGATCATATGTGTCAAAAATTTTGATGGTAGTTTTAGGCACTCAAGTGAACCCCTCACTATCATGAAGCTAGTTTCAAAGAAAAATAATGAAGAGTTTTGTGCCAACTTGAGGAAGATGCTCTATTTTATATTGACATATATTAAAAATAACTTTATGAACTCCTTTTAAACTCATTCTCTTGAATGTTAACTAGTTCATAGAGTTTGAAACTTGTTCTTGTGACCTTTGAGCTTCACTTCTTCTCTCTCTTCTCATATGTTCTATAAATTCAAGCCTTCATTCAATTAATTTTCATGGTGATAGTTTTATTTTTTTTATACTATGCTATATGAAACATTACTAAGAATTTTGGTGACTCAATTATACCTACATATCCCCATGGCCTATGATTTCCTTATCTTTTTGTAGTTTTCTATTGCTTCCAAGTGTTATAGGTATATTTAAAAAGATTTATCTTTATTTTAATATATTTTGGCATGTGTTAATGTGTACATATATGAAATATCACTCCATTTTGATAGAGATGCATAAATATTAGTGGTATGCATATAATTATTTTCAGGTGCAGTGCTTTATTCTCTCATAGTGGCTTTGTATCAAAAGTAATGCACTTATTTGACCTCTTCCTAGACCATGGTAATGGTTTAAGCAATATTAAATTGACTAATGTACATCCCAATTTTAACCAAGTAGGGTTGAATTTAGACCTCACATACCAAAATATAGTGATCAAGATTGTAACTATGTAATCAATGGAGGTAGAATGATAGAGGATCTTAAGAGAAGTTGAAGTTTGATGATGTAGTTTAAGAGATATGTTTGATACAAGGTTTAAATGGTTATAGATCATGAAAAATGTTAAGATATATAATCCAAGTTTTAAATTGCATATATAGTCACTAAGCCTACATGAATACTATCGTAGTCTAAAACCAACATCATATAAGCCTACGTAGTGATGAAATTATTTTGGAGATGTTTGAAATCTAATAGAGATTGTCAAGAAAGTTTAGGAATATAAATGAGGTCATTGTATTAATTATGAGGAAATTATACATAGATATACCTAAATCCATGTTCACAAGCTTGAAATGGGACTGATTACCTTAATTTGTTTGAGAAGGAGATCCTGCCTCACAATGTTGCATCTGTTGGTGAAGATTCATGAAGTTTGAGTAGGTATAATCATTTCATGATAGTATACTAGGCCTAAAGGTAATGTATTAACTAAATAAGATGGTTTATAAATTAGGAGAGAGTGATGGTAGAGTGGAGTTTCACTCAGTTAGGCTTCCATTGTAGACATTCACTATACTAAAATATTAGTTAAGCCTAAACGAATTTGGAACCACTTGCAGACCTAGGTGTCTTGATGGTGAGAATGATTGTATGGTATCATGGTAGGAAACAAGTGAATTAAATTGTTTAATATTAATATTAAATTCAATATGTAACCTAAGGAGTGGATCAAAATGTTCAAACAATAAAATGTCCACCTATAGGATTCTTGATTCTCCAAATGACTACCTATATGTGACATAGTCAGTATATGTAGCAGACCAATCTAGACCAATGTGTGATTTCAAGTTAAAAAAAGATAAGATGGATAATCATGTTGGATAAATTATCACACTTTTATATCATATTTTCATGTGATCCTCAAATAAACATCAATAACTATAGGAACCTTGTGGATTATGAATACACACTTACAGTTGAAGGCAGTTTGTAGACTAGTCTAGGCATATGAAAAATGCAAGTTGGAATTGTATGAAATGGTGTAAGATTTAATGAATATGATAAAAAAATTCTCATAATGATTTATAAAATTCCATGTGACTCTCAAGGATAAAATAAAATATCAAGGACTAGGTCTTAAACCTTAACCTATAGTTAGTCCTAAACCCTACCTATAGTAAGTAGACCTAAAAATCTAGTCTTATAAGGTTTGATGTTTGAGACTTATAGGAGAAGGATCTAACCCTAAAATTTTGTGAAGACTTTATTTATGACCTAATATGCTTATCCATACTATAATTTTATTCTGATTATTAGGGGAGATGCCCTCTTTTTCATCTCAAATAGAAGGCACTCCAAAGGCAGTCTAATCTATAGGTTTGGTATGTGAAGAGTAAAATGGTTAGAGGGGACATTATTTATTGACTATGGAATGTTTTATAATATTTTAATAATGTTTAATATAGATACCCAATGACTTAAATTCACTACAAACCCTTAGGAGGGTTAAACACATAGAAAGTATATGTAGGCCTACTAGGCCTAGAACTAGGTGTAGTCCCTATAGGTGCTTTAACTTATCCATAAGGCCATGATAACTCTCCATTAGTTGTTATGACCTTTATGAGAGAGTGATGGACTATTTTAAAACACTATTTTTCAATTGATGACATATAGGTGGTTAATTTGACCTAAAACCATCTCAGATATATCTAGAATGAATGAAAGAGATTGAAAGGCCAACTTTAAGTGTTCATATCTATATGGACCAATTGCATGGTGCCTTAAGGATGTAGGAATAGTTAAATGGGATCCTACACTTATTTTCAATGGAATTTTTTTTAGAGTTAGATGTTTGGTTTTTATGAATCATCCCTAAGAGTTAGAATGAATAAAAATCCTCTTAAAACCCTGGGTTGGACCTAATAGAGAATATATAGAGAGTGATGAATTTAAAATGGGTCACCTTGACATTAAAGTGCCTTATACATGTTTGGAACTCTCTCAGGCTCCTTGAGATCCACTTTTTATGTACTATGACTTATACATATAGGGATAATACTAAGTTTCTTATAGGATTTGAGTTGTTTTTCAAGTGTAGAGGAGGATGGACAAGTGAGAACCATTGTGGGAGGTCTGTAGATACTTTTAATAGCTTATAAAACTCAATTATCAACATATTTGAACATGAAATCCTCTCTAATAGAGTCTTCATTAAAGACAATCTAAACAAATCATGAGGAGAAGTGACTGCCTAGTAAGATAGTGATCAAGGTGACTTTGAATCTTTTGAGGTCTATTTGATAGAATAGAGTACAATTATGTTTTCATAAGGTGTCTGAAATCATATTCAAAACATTCCCATGAACAACTACAAGTCACTTAGGTGACAAGTGTGAGGACAAATACAGAGCTCTGCTCTAGTGATGAATGACTGCAGGTAGTGAAAGATAAGTGACAAGTATGAATTCATTAATTAGAGAGGCATAAATGACTTAAACTGACCTCATTTCCACTTTCTCACGATATATCATATGTGTCAAGAATTCCTATGGTAGTTTTAGACACTCAAGTGAACCCCTCACTATCATGAAGCTAGTGCTAAAGAAAAACAATGAAGAGTTTTATTCAAACTTGAGGAAGATGGTCTATTTTAGATTGACACATATTAAAAACAACTATATGAACTCATTTTAAACTCATTATCTTGAATTTTAACTATTTCATAGAGTTTGACACTTGTTCTTGTGACCTTTGAGCTTCACTTTTGCTCTCTCTTCTTATATGTTCTATAAATTCAAGCCTTTTTGGCATTGTAATGGATCCATAAATGATATGGAAAAGCCCTGATAGTTTTGAAACCTAATTGTCCTTTTAATAAAGTTTTTTTAAGTTTATTTATTATTTTTAATATCTTTAATAATTGTGTTAAATGGTTGATAAGTGATCGATATGCTCTTCTTGTTTCCATGTCTGCTCTTGCATGTTTATGTGAGTCAGATCTCTTCTAACATGTATCATAAAATGTATTCTTTGTTAAGTGTGTATTCAAGTATAGGATGGACTATTAGTGTCTTGTATCTAACCTTATTTTCACCCACCTCTAGATAGACGTATCAATCTACCTCTATGAGAAATACTTATGCTCGAAGGACATATAGTTGAAGTTAGTTTGAGTAGTCTTCTTTATTAAGTGTAGATGTAATTGTGTTGTGTTGATTTATATTAGTGTATCAACTCAATATCATAGGTTTATTTAAGTCTCTTTCTTCCCCTTTCACCCCCAATAGTTAGTAGCCTAATGTAGTATGGGCCTTGAAGATAAATCAAGGAAGCTATCCCTTTCAAACCTAGAGATCTATCTTTTATAGTAGCTTGTATATGAGAGGATATATTTTCATGTAATATAAAAATTGATAAGGTATACTTTAATTATATAGGGTATAATTTTATGCTAAAACAATGTGCTTTAGAATTCCATCTGTGTAGACTGGTCACTGTTGGGTTTTAAGAGAGCTTTAAGACATGTTTAGGGTCATAACAATTATTCATAAAGAATAGCCCATCTCTCTCTAATAATGCCAAAATATTGTTTTTAGGAAAACCCTATAACACCTCTAATTACCATTAATTTCCATGCATCTCCTCATGAAAGGTGTGAGCAAAAGTTGATGACCCTCAGGTTGAAGAACAAGAATTCTGAGGGGTCTGAGTAAGAATGAGGTCTATAGGTAGTTTCCTTGAGTATGGTTTTAGATTTTATGACCTTAATGAGGTATATGAGTTCCTATTGACTTATTAAAATGGTTTTATGATCACAATCCTTCATCAAAGTCTCTTATATCCCATTGGACTAAGCTTAAGGTTTGTAAGCCAAGCTGCCTATCCTATCCTAACTTGATATATTCTTCTACTTCTATATGTAAAGAGGTATACTATCTTAGGGAATGTTTTTTTAAGTATTTAAACATACTCTTAGGTATTAAATTTCTCATATTCTCTCCACTTTATTTCACTATCATCTCCTTGCTAACTGCCCAAGTAAGCCCATGTCATACCATTAGGATTGTAGGCAAAGTATGAGTAGGGTATGTTATGTTTTTATCACTTATTGTTTTAACTTGAGGGATTATATGGAAATTAAATAACTTTAAGGTCATATTAAAACATTAATCTTACTCTCCTTTATATATATATATATATATATATATATATATATATATATATATTCCTTAAGTCTTCCCACAAGCACAAACTAATCAAACTTGAAAATAGGCTTGACTATGTGTATACAATATGTAGGTATTGTATTTAGTGTTTTTCATATACTCAGGTGGGTTAGAGGGTGATGTGAGGATATTTAATCACTATTTTCCCACCCTCAAACCCCAAAGAGACCTTTCTCTCTTTCAATCAAACACCAATTTCTCAAAAACACATACCTATAATAGAGACTATGTATGACTGTGTATAGGTGCATTAAACCTATGAACCCTTTCTTTTTGTTACCCATTTTTATCTCTTTTATCCTTGAATTTTGTGATATAAATAAATTTATAACCATTAAATCCTTTCTACCTTTCTTACATTTTCATACAAATCACTGTTCAAGGCAAGTCTCAATAGCTAACTATAGGTAGCTATCTAGAATGTCACTATATAGGGTTGCATTGCATCACCATATCTCAATTATCTATTCCCATATTTATAATCACTTGATAACATTAATATATATTATATATTTTCAAATACTTAGACAAACCACTATCCCAAGTTTTGAAAACATTGGTCATCCAAACAAACCTACAGGTGGTCAATGGCCTGTAGGTGTGTTCCTTAGAGATGGTCTGCCAACTTGGATTTTTAAGAGTATTTTTTTCCATAAATTTTTTTTTATAATATCTCATTATGCTTTTTATGGATTGAGATCTCCCACCAAGCCTTGAATTTTATGTTTCCACTAGTTTACTCTCTCAAAACCAATGCTTCAATGGACTTTAGGTGGATAGTGGAATGTTTAGTCTTAGATTAGGTATTTAGAGAGTTTTAGGACCTTCCATGAAACATGAAACCCTAAGGCTATTTTATTATTTTGATGGTTTGATACCCTTCTTTTAAATCTTTGGAAACTTATTCAACACAATCACAAACTCTGTCTCAAGACCAAATTCAACTATTAGGCTAGCTATAGATGGATGTTGAAGTTATGAATTTTCATGGCATTGAATTAGGAATTTACATACACTCTTAAAACCTTCAAAATAATCTGATCCATATTATTTTTTATCTTGATAAACTTTTCAAAACATTGAAATTCTTTACTCTTTGGGAACATCACTGTCAAAACACACTTCTCCACACAAGCTATAGGTGGTTATCTAAAAGGACTGAGTATGTGAGTCTTGGGTTGGCCTTATAAAAATATCATTCCATCTTAGAATATTAATCATAATCAAAATTCATTTTCACTATATTCCAATCTTCATATCTTGTTTAAGGTACATCATCAGACCTCTATACTTTTGACTACCTACACATAGAACCCTATAGGTCTCTATTAGTTATGTTAGCTTATTTATACTTATTTATCCTTAAGTTCCTAGAAACCTTCATCAGTCCATACCATTTTCAAATTTAAACATCACCATAATTTTTCATTCTCATATAACCAACTTAGACCCTTGACAACATTGGATTCACCTTCGAATTGCAAACCCATAGGTCTATAGGTGATGAGGACTAAAATTTGGTGCTTGAAGACTTGAAAGGTGTGAAAGTATATGATAGTGTTCATAGAATATTTTATTTTATTCAATCAACACAAAAAATATGAAACATAGCTTAATTTTTTTTGGAAACACATATAAATCATTCACATGACCTCAAAATCTGGACACATAGAATACAGTCTATAATGGAGATATGTGACCATTTAAAACTAGTATGGATTATTTTAATTAATTATAAGGTTATTTATGGATTAATAATATAATATATGTAAATTAAGGATAAATAAAATTCATTAGACCACCTGGAAAACTCAAAAACATAGAAACATGACTAGTGACTTGTAGACAATCCACAAAAGAGAAATTACTTGCCAAAATACCATTCACACATTTCAATAAGATGGGTAAATGAGTGTGAGGAATATAAATAAATATAATAAATCATTAAAATTATTTTAAATCATCCATGATTTCAAAAACTGTTCTAGAATTGCTTTAAAATCAACTTCTGGGGTTTTAGGCCTTCAAAAGGTAGTCTAGGCTCTTAGAAAAAAATTAGAAATTTGAGAGCACCAATCCAAAAAAAAAATTTAAAATTAAAATCCCATATATTTCCAAAACTTTTTCCAAAATTTCAATGCCCAACTCTACTCGTATGGCCTGTACCATCTGCTTGAAGTTGGGCTTCACTAGCTTGTGAAGGGGATGATTAGAGAGATAAGGCTATGCCTAAAAATGTGGAGATTGAAAATTATTACCAATATATTTTATGACCTTAAATGAATTTAATGAACCCATAATAACCTATTCCATAACTTTTACCATGTTTTATCTCTCAATGATACCCCTAGACCACTACATGACCACAAAATGAGATTACCTTAACTTCTCCAAACTAATATTAAAAAATACTAACAAGGTATTTTAGAATAAATTAGGACCTCATATATCACCTAATGTTATTTTTTTTTCCTATAGGGGTCCTATTTTTACCTATGGGGTCAAAATTGGATAACAAATTGGTGACTCATAGGGGTAGCATGCCTGTTATGCTGACTAGATCAGTAGCCTTATCCTTACATTAGGCTATGGATTCAATTACAATTTGAAAAAATAATATAAAACCTTGAAACTTAACCAATAATAAAAATTTATTACCTAAACAACACATAAAACAAATACACACACATAAAATCAAATAAACAAAGACACACACGGATGTGCTAACTAAGCATTTAGGGAACACAACTAAATAGAAAACAACTAGTTATGCACAACTAACATGAAGACAACTTCTTCCACCTAGATCAAATGGGAAGCTTGTACCATCTCTTTCTCTATAAAGTGACAAATATCATGAATCAAGCTTATTCTTATTGGGCCTATTCATTATTTCCTTCATCTCCTTCTCGAGTGCCACTCCTTTTATCATACTCTCAAGTAGATATTTACTAGTAAACCAGTCTCCTATGAAGATGAAATCATCATATGATCCAATATATTTCACATGATACTCCTTATTTGTAACCTTAATAAGTGATACTTCATCTAGTCAAGATTTTTAGATCACCATGGCCTCTTGAGGGGCCTCATTCTTCTTCTCTTTTGTTACTTTACATCATCATCTTCCAAGAATATACCTTGTTCAAAATCCTTATAATTTGGAATATCCAATTTCATGAATTAAAATTAATCTTGTGACTCACTTATATTAATGGATTCAATAGGAAGAGCCTATTGCTTCTTGGGAAATTGAGTCCAATAAAAAATTGCCTTGTTCTTCAAGAGCGGGTAAGAATCTTCCAATTTATTGAAGAGATGATATCCCATTTTGATGACCTAAAACATATCATCATAGAGTGTACATGCATCTTGAATTGGCATACTTGAGGGGATGATTCTTCCTTAGATGTTCACTTCCTTGTCAAAGCTTCCTTATTCACTCTTGAATAGATGATAGCCTCCTTGAAGAGGAGTGTAACATGATTCTATGATTGCAAACAAGTCTTCATCATCTTCTTGATCATCATTTTGAAGAGAAATAAAAAAAGTAACCTCTTCAACTTGATTCACTCCTCCAACCTCTTCATGCTCATTCCTAAACATTGATTTGTGCTTTTCCTCTCTAAGTGGAGTACCAATGGATATTTATTCCTCATCCTCACTTGAGTTATCTTCCTCATGGCCCTTTTAAATCTCACTAACAATTATAACCTGATGATTTTCACTTGATTCCCATAGGATAGGTTCTTCCTCATGAAGGGAGATGGTGGGAGGGTGATAGTTAAGTTTATGAGTTAGAGATGGAGTATGAGGTGTGGTGGATGGATCATGAATGGGCATGAGAATGGAGGGTTTTTGAAAGAAATTTTGGATAGATATCAAGTGAAATTGATAATGTAAGGGACATATTCTTCAATAATAACTTCATTTTACTCATAGACTTCTTGAGCCTATTCAATAGCTACAAGCTGATATTCCAACTCCTTAATTAGAATCTCATTCTTATTTTGAATACACTCTTGGATATACCTCTAATATGTACAAGATATATGTTCTTTGGGAAAGGGAAATGGGGCTTGATTAGGCTCAAATTTTTCTCTATCTTTCATCTATTTATCTTGGCTCTCTTCAAGTCCTTTTATATTAAACTTCAACTCTTTGATTTGCCTATCTATATCCTATTGAAATATCTTTTCTTGAAGGTGATTAGTGACCTAATGATGAAAAGTATCATAATAAGGTTGATATATAGTATAATATATTTCTTGAGGAGGGGTGGGATAGACATTCATAGTTTTAGATTTCTCTTTCCCTTCAACTCCCCATTCTATACTTATTTCACCTTGCCCACTCCAAGACTTTACTACTTGATTCCAACTTGGATTTTTGGAATACTCCTTAGGAGTTCCTTGAGGAAGATAAGTGGGATGATGGATTCAATAAATAGTTTATTCTAAAACAATATCCTTTTATTTTATAATACTATCTTGGATTGAATTCTAATAAGGGAAGATTTTAGGAACACATGGAAGACTCAGAACACTTGTAAAGGTCTCTTAGGGAGGAATGGGTGGTATGTATGAGAACTGATATGGAGTATAAGAATACACATAGTGCTGAAGGAATTATATATAATCTCCTTCATTAACCTTCAACATATCTTATATGCTTTGAATGAGACCACTTACATCCAACATTTAACTTGAGAGGCTTTGCCAATTTGCTCTCTCAATAGGTGTCCATTCTCCTTTCAATAGCTTAAATGAGTCTCTCATGTTATGAATGAGATGGCTAGGAATATATTGACCATTTTCTATTTTATTATGAATTTATAACATGTATTTCTCATATCTTAAGAGAGTTTGATTCAAACTTGAAATGGATGGGTTTGAGGGACAACTACAGACATCTTGAGCATGAAAAGGTTATTCACATGCAACATAATGGTCATGTAGAGTAGAAATAGGTTGACCATAGGACATATATGACTCATAAGGAGAGTAAAAATCTTGATAATGATATTTAAGCACATAGTTAGGTTCATAACTAGGTTGATAAAGAAGTCTATATGGATGGTATGAATCATGAAAAGGCTAATATGGAGGTGTATATTAAAATTTATCTTCATACCCAACCATCCCAACTTCATGAGTCAAAGGAAAACAAAATATACTATCAAATAATTTTCATAATGAGTACATGAGCCACTTGAACTATCTGATTGCATTCAGAATCACTATTGGTGTTTGGTGGGGTGCCTTCAAAGGTTGATAAGTAGAAGAGCACACCAAGAATTCTTCCAAAACTTTGAACATGTCCCACTGGGTGTGCCAAAATTATTATGAACTATTTTTTAACCCTATAAGATTGTTTTTCAAACCTCTCCAAATTTTATAAAACATGGGATTACCCATAGACCTATAGGTTTTCTATAACAAGGGTAAACCTTTAGATTGAAGGGTTAATTCCCCTTGATGAATCACTTAGGCTTACACACTAATATATCACTTGTTAGGAAAATGGGGAGAACTTACACTAATTAGGTGATGAAAGAAATATATTTTGACCACTACAAAATAGTATCATGTGGACTTGTAAATCAAGAAAACTAACCTTATATATAATACTCTTAATCTAAATCTCTCACATGAGTGTTTTAATGTGAAGGTTTTAATGGTTACTTAAGATAGGAGGACTAAAAAAGAGGTATTGAATGATAATATAAGATATAAAAACTCACTCAAATATTACACCATACTCATACACTTCATATGACCTACAAAATAATCTTTCAAACTACATCCAGGTGTTAGAAAAGGATAACATGTCAAGGAAGATAAGTCAATTCACTTGACAAGATCAAATATTATGATATACACACTAAGTAAATTAAAAATAGGAGTTAAACTAGTTGATTTTAATTTATAAAAGGAATAAAAATGATAAGGTCTTCACCATACCTAGGTGGAGGATATATTTGAAAGCCAAAGTGGCTCAATATATAGAGAATATGAGAGAAAAGAGAAGAAGGTGTGGTAGAAGATGAGTGACAAGTTTCCATGAGATTTAAAACCATAAAATGAGTTATTATATATTCCAATAGACATCTAACTCCATGTTTCTCACTCTTGAAGTATCTTAAACCTTCCAAGTGGTGTGGGGGTTACAAACTTGCTTGACAACTTGACTAGCTCCTTAGAAACTTCCCTTATTTACATGAAAAGAGTGATAAATGGACCTTAAAACCATGAATTTTAATTTAGATAATATTAAAACACTTATTTAACATATACCATTCCTTGTGAAACTCTTTTGACCTACCATTCCATCAGTTATATGCATAAGTGTCTTTTAACTCTTCATTTCCCATACCTAGTTTGGTCCAAGTGGCCTAAAACTCAAGTTCATCTTATTAAAATAATCCAAACCATATGTATGGTATTAAAATATTTTAATATATCTTTAAAAATCCATTTTGGTTCTTGAACCAACTCTCCATAACTCATTTTGCTCCTTAAGCCTTCAATAGGCCTAGTTTCCTTATAGCCTTTTTTTCCTATAAATCTCCTTATGTGTGAGTTGTAGGAATTATATTGAAAAAATAAGGTAATATTATAGTAAAATATATGGAATTATATTTCCATTTAAAATTTCATCTTCAGATTATAAGTGGAAACCCATTTTCTCTACCTTTATTTTCTGCCAATTAGGCCTAATTAGGCCTCTAGGCCTAGAAAGTGAATTTTGGATCTAAAATCCTCATGAAAATGTGAAACATATGAGAATAATGTGATTAAATTTAACCATGATATTATAAAACTCCATGTCAATTTTTGGGTTCTGTAACATTGTGATTATATCCGAACCATGCAATGGCCAAAAACAAGCCCTTCACAAGCTTGTTTAGATTACCTTACAAAATAGAGTTTGTTTATTCATGTATAGGGGTTAATAAGAAATTTATTAATTTTAGGAGATGAAATAAGTCTTTTGGGACCTATTAAAATTATTATAAACTATCCATCTGTCCAAAATCCATATAAAACACTAAAACACACAAAAATAGTGCATTTATGACATTCCATATAATAATATATATAACTCAAGTACTTGTAGATGATACAATTCAAGTATAAAATAAATATAAAAGAGTTTTTATGATAAAAATATGGAATTATGTGTGATTTATAATTCCATCTCTTCACACGAGTCACTGTTGGGTTTTAAGAGAGGTTTAAGACTTGTTTGGAGTCTTAATGATTATTCTTAAAGAACACCCTCTCTCTCTCTCTCATAATGCAAAAATATTATTTTTATGGAACCAATATAACACCTAAAATTAAAATTAAACACCATGAATCTCCTCATGAAATATGTGATCATAATTTGATGACCCTTGGGTTGAATAATAAGCATTCTGAGGGGTCTGAGCAAGAATGGCGTTTGTAAGCAGTTTCCGTGAGTCTAGTTTCAGATTTAATGACCTTTATGAGGTATATGAGGTTAATAATAAATTATTATAATGGTTTTATAATCACAATACTTCATGAAAATCTCCTACATACCATTGGACTAAGCTTAAGTTTTGTAGGCCAAGTTGCCTATCCTACCCCAACTCAATGTATTTTTCTGTTTCTCTCTATCAAGAGGTATATGCTCTCATGAAATTTTTTTTTAGTTAATTCAACATAATATCAGGTATTAAATATATCATATTCACTCCACTTGACTTCACTATCATATCCTTGCTAAATTCCCATGTAAGCATGCGTCAACCCATTAGGACTCTAGGCAAATCATGAATAGGGTATGCTCTGTTTGTCTCACTTTTTGATTGAAATTGAGGGATTATATGGAAATTTCATCACTTTTAGGTCATATTAAAATATTTACATTACTTTCCTTTAGATAAATCTATAGTCCTTAACTCTTCCTACAAGCACAAACTTTTTAAACTTGAAAACATGCCTAACTATGTGTATACAATTTGTAGGCAGGGTATTCTGTGTTTGTCATATAATAAAGTGGGTTAGAGGGTGATGAAAGGCTCTATCATCACTATTTTTCCATCCTCCAATCCCAAAGATACCTTTCTCTCTTTCAAGAAAACACTAATTTCTCAAAAACACATACCTATAATAGAGACTATGTGTGATTGTGTATAGGTGCATTAAACCTATGAGCCCTATCTTTCTCCTCCCCTATTTGGTATATTTTATCCTCAAATTTTTTAATATAAATATTTTTAGAACCATGATATTCTTTCCACCTTTCTTATATTTTCACATAAATCACTGTTCAAGACAAGTCTCAGCAGCTGACTTTAGGTAGCTATCTAAAAGGTGAGGGTATAGAGATTCATGGCTTCACCATCTCTCAACTATTTATTACTATGTTTAGACTCACTTGATAACTTAATATCTCTTATATATTTTTAAAAACTTAGATAAACCACTGTCCTAAGTTTTAAAAACCTTGGTCATCCAAATAAACCTAAAGGTGGTCAATAACCTCTAGGTGTGTTCATTTGAGATAGTTTTCCAACTTGGATTTTCAAGAGTATTATTTTCCATAAATAAATTTTTCTAAGATCTCATTATGTTTTTTATGTACTAAGAGCTCCCTCCAAGCCTTTAATTTTTATGTTTCCATCAATGCACTCTCTCAAAACTAATCCTTTAATGGACTATAGATGGGTTGTAGACTGTGTAGTCTTATATTAGGCCTTTAAATAGTTTCAAGACCTTCCTTGAAACATGAAACCCTCAATCTCTTCTATTATTTTAATGGTTTTATACCTTTCTTTGAAATCTATGGAAACTCAATCAACATAGTCACAAACTTTGTCTCAAACCAAATTTAACTACTAAGATAATTGTAGATGGATGTTGAAGTTTTAAATTTGTATGGTCTTAATTAGGCCTTGACCTCCACTCTTAAAACCTTCCCAAAGACTCTATTACATATTTTTGTTATTTTGAGAAATTTTTCAAAACCTAGAAACTCTTTGCTCTTTGGGAACATCACTGTCAAATCACATTTCTCCATAACAAGCTATAGGTGGTTGTCTGAATGGACTGAGTATGTGAGTCTTAGGTTGGAATTTTAAACCTATCATGACCTATTAAAATATTAAATCCTCATCAAGATACATTATCACTATATTCCAATCATCATAGCCTCTTCAAGGCATAATATCAAATCTTTATACTTTTGACTTCCTATGCACAAAACCCTGTAGGCTTTAATTAGGTATGTTAGCTTGTTTTCACTTATTTATTATTAATTTCTTGGAAAATATCATTAGTCCATACTATTTTCAACTTGAAACATCACCATCATTTTTTAATTCTCATATAACCAACTTAGACCCTTGACAACATTGGATTCACCTTGGAATTGTAGACCCATGGGCCTATAGGTGATGATGACTGCAAATTGGTGCTTGAAGCCTTGAAAAATGTGTAAGTTTATGATATGTTGACATATCATTTTAATTTATTTTATAAACACATAAAATGTGAAACACAACTTTAAACTCTCTGAAAACACATACAAATGATTGAAATCACCTTAAAAGCTAGACAAACAAAATAATGTACCATTTGAAACTAGTACAAATTATTTGACTTAAGTAAAATGTTATTGATGGATTAATATGAGAATAAATTTCAATTAAGGATCATTAAAATTCATCATACCACCTAGAAAACTCAAAAACACATAAACATGACCAATCACTTGTAAACAATGCACAAAAGAGAAATTACTTGCCAAAGGACCATTCACACATGCCAATAATATGGGTGAATGAATTAAAGGCATCTAAAAACATATTATAACTCATTATAACTATTTTAAATCATCCATGATTTCATATTTTTTTCTATAGTTGCTCTAAACTTAGCCTATGGGGTTTTAGGGCTTCAAAAAGAAATCTCGGCTCTTAGTGATGGTTCATAAAGCTAATAACACCAATCCAATGAATAATTATAAAAATTAGAATCCCATATGAGTCCTAAAATTTAGACAAAATTTCATCCCCAAACTCTACCCATATGACCTATACCATCTACTTGAAGTTGGCCTTCACCAACTTGTGAAGGGGATGATGAGAGAAATAAGGTTATATCTATAACTATGGAGATTGAAACCTCTTCCTAAGTGTTTTATGGCTTGTATAAGTCTAGAGGATGTTCTAAAGTTGTTTTCTCTTGCATATGACTTCCACAAGTTTGTACAACTTTTCTAACTCCCTAAAGTGGCATTGAATTTCAAGAACATGGCATTTTTATGACATGATGACATGTGTGACAATTGAGTAACTATTCCAAACTCCTTTAATATGTTAGTTACAAATTTTTCCTTCAGGTAACTTGGACACACATTAGAGTTAGAAAAAAAATCACTTTTTATGGATATTTAACACCTCTAAGATAGCAAATGGACCTCAAAGCTTCCAAAACACCTTAAAATGTTAGGAAAACTTGTTTAACACATTAAATGACTTTAATGAATCCATAATCACCTATGAAACAATTTTTACCATGTTTTTCTCTTAATGACACCCATAAAACACTATATGACCACAATATGAACTTACCTTAACTTGTCCAAAGTAAACTTAAACAATGATAACAAGGTATTTTGGACTCAACTAAGACCTGTTAAATCACGTAAGGTTCATATTTTACCCTATAGGGGTCCTATTTTGACCTTGGGGTCAAAATTAGATAATAATGACCATATGATCACCTTACCCTTTGTCTCAAATATATTTATGCACAATTCCAAAACCACTATGATGGGATAAGCACCATTAATTGGTCTTTTTACCCTTAAAAACCTATGTATACATATGAGGGATAAAAACCTACAATTTTGGGAAATTGTGATGTATTGATATGAACTCATTCACACCTATTTATATTTTTTTATTTCCTATATATGTGCTACTCCAAGTATGGAAATATATCCACACATAGTTCTCCCACATAGTGGGATTTTCTACTTGTGCTCCTTTGATATGTAAATGAAACTAGTGATTTGGATTTGATACTTGACAATGTATGCATTGACTTAGATTTTGTTTGATAAAAATTTGAATTGTGATTAATCCTATTAAATGGTTTTGAATTTTGGAGGACTAGGGAAATTTTCTGAATGTATAATAGTTAATAGATTTTTACCATGTAAGTACAAAGTCATGCGAGTTCAATCAAGTTATTTATCACATTACATTATCTAAAATGTATAGGTTAACCCATAATAATGTATTATATTTTAAAATTTGTCATTCTTGTGATAGTGTCTATACCATAATTCTTAGGTTATTATCGATTAGTGACATTGATCCAATTTGATGGTCATGACCTACACATAAGAAGACTAAACTATGCATCTGGGCATGTCTATGAAGATAATGTTTAGGTTTGAAATAAATAGTGATTTTCTTGTAGGTTTGTGATAGTAAAACATAAGGGCCAAACCCATATAAAATACTAGGATATGGTGAGATGGTGAGTTAATACCATAATTATGTATGCAAGTCATGTATGTGAAATGTATGTCAATTTTTTTATTGTTAAGTACTTAATACCATATTTTAGGGTTTCTAAAATTCCCTAATTTTATTAAAATAATGGAATTTATAGATTAACATTACATTAAAATTTATACATGAATGTGTAAAAATAATTATATTTTATAGAAAGAATCAATGTTTCTAAACACTGCAAATCAATACTTGTGCATTGGTGAAAACCCTATTACCCTTGTAACTTATTGTAGATGATAATTCATTATTGAATAATTATAGAAAGGTGATTTCTAGTGAATCACTTTGGGAGTAGTTATTATTAATAAACACTACAAAAATTAAGGGTAATAAAACCCCAATTTTATATAACTATGTAAGCCCTTGAGTTGGAATGAAAACATGCACTAAACCTCATAAATATGGTGATAAATACAAAATATACTAGCCTAAATAACTAATTATATATTATAAATAATGGGAACCACCTGATGGGATCACTATAAGTAATTCCATGGCCATTCAACATCATTAAACCTCAACATCAATTACAAGTCAAAAATTAGTAAAATATCTAAATATAAATTTTATGATCAAGTTTTGTCACTACTGAGTGTGGATTGAAAAAGAGTTTTAAAATTAAGCATCTATAATAGTGCTCATCTCAAAATATGTAAATTCCAATGAGTTATCACCCCTTAATAAAATTTTCCAATGTAAACTATCATATAATATATGTGCATGAACTGATATCATGCCTCATGAATATGAAAACATATATATGTGCATAAACCAATATCATTCCCCTTGAATCTACCCTTGAATCTATACTAATTGACATATAATAGTGTGCATCTATATGTTTAAAATAAGAACAAATATATAAAATGTATGTATATGTGAAAAACTTGTAAGTTTTGCATTATTATAAACTATGTACATATGGCCATCTATATGTACTCAATTTTATATGAATATGTATTCAAGTCTATGTAGTTAAAGTGCATATCCATGGCATATTCCTCTATAATCTATACTAATGTGTAACTTTATATCATGTAATTTATTTTATCTAATATATTCCACCAAGATCAAGTCAAATCATCCCTTTGAGGGTCTAGGGTTACCCAGACACATTTTCCCTCTCCAATAACCATCATATGCTTCACCAAAAACTATTTTTACAAAAAAAATTGTATCTAAATTTCCTCAAAAAATGTTCCATTTATACAAAAAAAAAATTAAAAAATTCATTAATAATAACATCTTTGGTATATATACTTATGGAATTAATTGATATGAGTTTACTTTTATTAAGTATAGGGGTAATGTTATTTACTATGTGTGGCTCTTTACTAATAGATTCAAGAGTAGAATCAATATGGATTGTTACAAGTTATTTTTCACTATCAACAAGAGTAGAATTTATAATTATTATAATTATATATTTTTAACCAACAAATTCATAGTTTTATTTTATCACAAGGATTTAGGTTGATATAAGATATCTTAATAAAGGTATTATCTTCTCACCAAGTGTTGTAGAACCAACTACTATAAGTTGATCCTATTTAATGTGAAATGCATGAGAACTTGTTAAAAATTGCATATCTTTTCCAAAAGGTGAAAGAAAAATTATCACATGTTGGTTTTAATTATTTTTTTCACTAAATATTTCACCCTATAGGAGGTTGTTAAATCCTACTCTAAGATTTGGGAAACATTGGAATACCTCTAGGCTTGTGGGTTGCCTATAGTAGATGTATAACTCTAGGTTTAAGGGCTATCTCCCTAAATTGACCTTGAAGTGCTTATCACCTACATTTATTGATTGTTTTTGGGAAAATGGATATAATTATGCATTAAATAAATATATTTTAAGGAGGTGATACATCATAAATATTTCCATAAGATCATAATACTTCTTTCACTAAGAAACAAGACCTACAATCTAGCTTCAAAGTCCTAAGATGTTATAATATTAGTATTTAAATATATAGGTGATATGCATGACAAAACTCAAGGCAAGTAGAAAAAAGGGAAGATTAGAGACTCTAAGGACACTTGCACACTTCAAGGGAGTATAACACGCTATATACATTCTATATGACTTGTTAGAATGATAACTCCTTGCACTAGACATGAAAAGATAAGGAGAAGCAAGGATAAAATATTATCACTAAACCTCACCATAAATCACTTTGAAAACTTAGAAAAGATTTTTATTAACTGAAATAAATATTTCATATATTATTAAAAGGCAAATAAAACATGAAACTAGCAGGGCTTTGCCATACATGGTGTGGAATTATGAAACAAAAGCCAAAATGGCTAGTACTTATAGCATGTGAGAGAGAATAGAGAAGAATGAATTTCAAGAGTCACAAGGATAAATTTAAAGATGAGAGAAGGATATATGTATATATATAGGAATAAATTATGAGATATACCATGCAAGGTATCTTTGGAAAAATTTCCCTCCAAGGCATGAAACTCTTCAATTTTGGTGTAGGACTCTTTAACTACTTGTTTGAAAACTGCCTCATCATTGGCTTATGTTGAGAAATCCTTGGAAGATTAGGGATAGATGAGATCATTTAAATATGAATGGGGGGGGGGGGGGGGTGGGTAGAAACAATATCCAACATGCATTAGATATCTCCCTAATCATCAATATTCTTATGTACAAGTGTTATCATTATCTTTAATCATAATCACCCTTATTTATTTTCACATTTGACACTAAGATGCTCATAAATTATTTAATCCAATCCATATAAGTGAGGGTATGAAACTTTTCAAGGATATTCAAGTATATATATCCAACAATCAGACCTTAAAAGTCTTCCCAATTGAAGTTATCACCTTCTCATTTGGTGATCACTCTTTATTCCCTATTCCAGTTTAGACTAGCTAAAGTGAAGGTTCTTATAAAGGTACTTATGTGACTTTTTAAAGAAATAGATATACATAAGGAGTTATATTAGGTATCACTCTATCTCCCAAAGTGATCCTCATCCTTTGAAACCATTTTATACCTAAAAAACATTAAAAAATATCAAGAAAAGCAGTTTTGTACACTCTCCATACAAAATGGTAAAGCCAAATTGATGGGAAAGATACTTGGGGAATATTATACAATCATAAACCATTTAAATGACCAAAATATCTCATTTGTATGTATTTCATTCTTTGTTTTCCCCATCAGGTCATTATCAAGGGTTTTAGAGGGTTTTGAGTGGTTTTACCCCTTAAGGATTGTTCATAAAACTATGGAATTGAACTCATGAAAAAATCCCAATAAATCATTTTTTAGAACATTCTTAAATACATAATAGATCCTTAGGATTCCATGCCATGCATCCATATTGTTATGATATTTCAAACTTGCCTTCTCAAACTCTCCTTTGCATTTTTCATACCTTATCATGTTCTTAAGACAAAAAATTGCTTATCTTTGAACTTATCTACAAACCAAAGGTTATAAAACACCTTATATCTCATAATTAAATTCATATAATTCTCTAAAATTTTCACTTGGTTTTAAAAGTGAATCTACACCCCTTTTAGGCATTAGGCCTAATCTAAGCCTAATATGGTCAATCTATGTGTTGTTACTCACAACCACCTCTAAGTTTTTAGTCATGATTTTAAGGCATTATTTAGGTTTTTTCATGTTTATATAAACTTAACACACCATTTTTCAAGGTTCCCACAATTCCAAACTCATCTCTTTGCTCTTTAGTTACTCAACATGTAATTTTTATCTTCTTAGGAGTGCCCTCTATTTGAGATAGAAAGAGGGCATGTCCCCTATTAAATCTAGAAAGTTGAATGTATGAGAGGATTAAATAGGTCCTATTTAATATTTGTATAATATTTTAGGGTTTTTTTTTATATCAATAGTACCTCTAAACATCCCAAAACCCAATACAGACTCTGTGTAAGTTACTGACTATGTAGGGTTTGAGTATGGACTATAGGTTGTACCTAAAAACTAACTCTTACCCTATTTAATTATATTTAAAATATTATGATATTTTAACTACCACTATGAGGTTCCTTTTGAGAAAGTATAATATCTAAACCTTTGCTAAACTTTTCAATATACCTTGCACTTGACTAGACAAGAATATAGGTTAACTATGCCTATGTTTCTCCTTAAAAAAGAGACCTACCTATAGGTGAAACATGGATATTAGAACTTTTGAAATTCCTTAAGACCATTATTAAAATCTTGTATACCATCTCATATTCACTTTAACTTATTCCCTTCATTCACATGTTAAGCCAATCACCAAGGCAATTATGCTTTATTGCATTGTCACCCTATAGTTGACTATATATGATTATCCTGAGGGTCAAAAGGGCACCTGTAGAATGTTATGTATAGTAATTTTCATGTATAGGATCTTTTAAAATCCTTTGGTCTCATTTAATGAGTGAAATATACTCATATAATGCTTATAACTAGAATAATACACCCATTTTTGTATTCTAACATGTCACTTCTCTTTGAAACCTATAGGTGACTTTCTTCGGCTAAAAGGAGGTCTTGTAGGTTATGATATGAGTTAAAACCCTAAATTTCAACTCCCTCAAATTATCCCTAAGCTATTAGTGTCATCCTCAACTCTAATAATGACACTCACCATGAGGACATTCTCTTATATTAACACTTTGAATTGTAATGTCACTTGGAGTTTAAAGCACTATAATAAACATTGAAAATGTGTAATGAAGAATTGCAAGAGTTGGGGACCTCATCTACATCACAAAATGGATTAATACATTCACTCTCTTTAGTCAAGGTATATACCTTATGATATGGATTCATGATAGGATCATTCAAACTCATCTAAACTTCCTATTACCTTATTATATGGTAGCACCAAAAGTAGACAAGGCTCTATTTTGGAGTTTTTAAGGTAACTTGTCTCTAAACACAATTTTTTCAATCATGACTTATATTTAAATCTTGCCTACCACTTTATGGATCCAAAATTATTTTTAAAACATTATAAAACTTTTATAATTCTATGAAGGTCTCCAACATGCTTTGACTTCTTCATGTAACACCTTCAAGACTTTATGAGAGCCACATATAGGTGCAATTGTAGAACACAAGGCAATGAAGATGAGATAGAGACATTTTGCATAGTTTCTGGGCATATTATCAATCCTAGAACCTCTAAAAATTATAAAATTTATATTTTATACCTTAAATTAGTTTAAACAGTTCTAATTCTTCATCTTATGTGATTATTCTCCTATAGGGTACCTATAGGTGCACTTCAATGGCGCAAGACTGTGTATAAGGTCTGAATTGGTTATCACAGTATATCATGTGTCATTTGAGAGATAAAATTGATTTATCATGTTAAATATTATGTTAAATCATCTTGATACTCTTTATTTACTCTCCATGATTGCTATGTAAGCTTTCATACACCTGGATATAGATGGATAATTGCAGGAAGCTGACTGTATTGTCATGCTCTTTGAAAATGGTTATTAATGTGAAACATTTTAAATCTAAGATTGGAAGGAGAGGTGAATGATATGAGATATTATAATTATGAAACATAAATATAACTCTTCTTTAAACCACTATAGGAAATGACAACATCTGTAGTTGATAACCATGCCTGTAATTCCACTAGTATACTCAACCTGCAACTTGAGAAGTTTGAGCTCATAAAATCACATCCAAACTTGAAAAAAAGGATGAAAAACATGAAATAAATATGTTAAAATATTATTAAATTAATTTCATCCATTATATTGTATGGACCAACTCAAACAAGAATAAAACTTGTAGGGTGTGGGGATTAGGATGTAGAAAAGAACAATCAACTTTTTAAGAATGGTTCATAAAACATGGTCAACTAATTTAATAGTTTTGGGAATATTGGATTTTTACTCCTAATTTAGTTAAGGATATGGAAAATTAAATTATTAAATAATATTTCAATAATTATAGTACTGATTTGTATAATTTATTTAACTTTTGTAGCTTTTTAAAAATAGTAATGAAAGATAAGAAATGTAACTTAGCTCAAAACTAGACTGAGACAACTGAGATAGAGGCTAAAAATGACTATGTAAGAATGGGATAGTTTCATGAACTAGATTTAGATTTCATTTGTTGAAAGGATAGGAGCACCAAAATTAGGACACTTTAAGGTCTGATTCTATAGTCCAAGTCTTGCTGCTATTGTCCAAACTAGTCACAGAGATATGAGTTTTTAAGATTTTGTTTCCTATCACTGTATGAGCTTGCCTATGAAATTTTGAATCCTAAATTTGAATGGATATCCTTATATATGTTACTTAATATTTAACCTTAGACATTCATTGTGCTTGAATAAATCTTTGAGAAAGAGAGGGGGTTAGTGTGTGTAAGATGACTAAACATGTATCCACACCCCTTGTATGGGTGCGTTGGCTATATACCAATACTCCAAAGAGGGATCAAGACATTTATTTAACCCACTTGATGTGCTTTATGCAATAGTGTTATGTGGATTCAAGAATGCAAAATTGAGAGTGCTTTAGGTACCTAGGGACTAGTGTGAGGGTTTGAATATGCTTGTAGTTGTATTAGATGGTTGTATGTAGGAAATAGGAAAATTTACCTTGATGGTTTTGCTTGTATTATTTCTTACTTTGTAATATTTTCCAACCCTTTATAAATTAAATTTGAATGAGATTTTATAGAGATATATTGGTCATGGGTTAAATGTATTCGCACTAGGCTAACATAATGAAGAATAGGAATTGGAAGGAAATGGTTATTTGGGCTCAAAATGTGATTGGATAGGAGAATAAAAAATGGGACAATCTAGGGTCTGATGCTATACTCCAACCCTAATGCTCCTATCCTGTAGGCTCGCTACCTAGGGGGATGGAATTAACATAAGAAATGTAGCTTGGTTGAGCTAGAATTAGGTCTCAGAAGTATGTGGATGTCTGATTATAAGCAAAAATGTGTCTAGAAGGGTCATGAGTACATGCAATAAGGTCATATGGATTAGGTGTCACAAGCCACACTCAAGCTACCAATTAGACATTTTATATGACTACATTTCCCCCCCTTTATTCTAGTGATACAACAAAGTGAAATACTAGGATAAATGAAAATCAAAAAGCATACCTGAACTTAATTTCAAGGGTGAAGCCTTTGAAGCTATGTGATATTGAGTGTGCATAGAGAGAGCACATTATGAAGTGTAAATCTACAAGAGAAAAACAAAGAGTAGATCAATTCTTACTAGATATGTTATATCTAAGATAAGAATGTACAAATCTAGATAAGAGAGAGAGGAAGAGAAAGGAATGAATACACCTCACCAGGTATGTGGACTAATAAAAAATCTATTGTGATGTTAAGTGGTACTGGGTAAGTGTTGTACCAAGAGTAATATTATGAATGGAGTTGAGTGCTTAATTCCTTGAGAGTGGCTCAAGAATGTAAAGGATATCCCTTTGGCTCTATCATCACATACTAAGTGAAGTTATGTAATCATACGTGTGTTAATCGATGTTTAGACTATGTGTCAAATCTCTCTAACTAGGTGGCTAAAAAATACAAAGGCTAGCTAGACCTTTGACTCCATCATTACCCACTAAGTGAATCTATGAATTGATACTACTATGAATGTACATCATATGAGATAGGTCTTGAATCCCATGAATGCCCTAAAATGTGAAAATGTGGCATGGATAGCTACATGTGTATTATAACTAGGCCAATCTTGGCCACTTTGGAAGGAGGAGATTAGGCTTCTATGAAAGCCACTTTGAAATTGGAAAACTAGGCTTATGTGGAAACCACTTGGAAATGTGGAGGTTAGGTCTATATAAAATCCACTTTGTAATGATGCCAACCACCAGCAGATGGAATAAGGCACATAACTACTAAGAATGCATAGGTAATATACTAAACTTGAAAAGAAAAGAAGTCAAATGTGTCATGTACATTACCCCCAATCACTGGTGTCTATAGCATAGATTCTAATCTAGAAGTTATATGAATTTCCCAATATAAAACTAGAAGCGAGATCCATCATACCATATATGATGCCACCTATATCTAGAATCTTTGAGAAAAACTATACTAAAACTACTAAATCTAAATTGATTTGTATGTGATAAAATTGTATCTAAGATGACCTTTCTACTTGTTTCTATAAAATTTGGGTTTTTTCTATTTGGATAGGAGCATAAAAAATAGGACACCCTATTATTTAGAACTATTATCTATGTATAGCGTTGTTGTCCTTTACTAAATTTGATGATTTTTCTATAATTATCACTATTTTTTTGGTTTATTCTACTTGGTTTAACCTCTAATTATTGTTTTAAGTGTTCTAAGAATTGAACTTTTGACTAGTAGGAGCTCTGATCTCTATGATAAAACCCTTATTAGTTTCCCCCTCTTATAAGGGTAGGAATTAAGACCCTATAATGATTACCCTCAGAAGAAAGAGTCCTACAAGTGTGTTATACTATGAAATACATGATATAGCAATAATAATAGGTTCATCATGGTTTGTATTGGAGATTATTAGATCAAAAAGTGTATGTCTAGATAGATATAACAATGTAATAACATGTATAATATACTAAATTAAAACTAGAAATGTTAGTTGTTAGTTGTCAAGGAGGGATGGAGCATGATGTCCATCATGACATCTAAGAAAGTAAGATACTGCATGATGTGGATCATGGCATTGCAAAGAATGATAAACAAATAAGCAACAAGAACACACTATGAATATGAATCTAAATATTTAGATTCATTATTGGTATCTTATAAATCATAATAACTTGTATTATTCCACTCATCATTATCATCTTGATTTTGAACTAATGGAATGCTTGTGTTGACTTTTGTTGTATTTGGATCTTTTCCTTTGATAAATTATGTTTGTGAATGACTTTCCTTAGGATGTTCAATAAATCTCAAACCTTGGCGACAAACATTATCAATTGCTAAAATAGGAGTAGTGATGCTTTGAGCATGCTTGCCCAACCTTTGACCTTGATAATCAAACTATTGTAGATATTTTTGACCAAACCCATACTACTTTGAAGGTTGAGCCTCATTTTGGAGAGGTATATTTTCATCATTTTCATACTTTACCTATGCTTTTAGTACTATTTGTTACTCTAATTTTGATTTTTGATCCATTTGTTGTGCTAAATTATGCTTTGGTAACCAATTTTGTACTATTTCTAAATTTAACCCTTTGTGAATGTGTTCCTGTGTCACTGGGATTGTTTGACTAATTTACCTTGTATAGGGTCCTCATTAGCAATTATCTACTATATATGTTTTTTCAATGTCAAACATGAATCTGTGTGATGCCCATACATTTAATGATTTGCACAATAATATCTGGATCATCTCAGTAGATGTAGAGGAAGTAGTTTGATCAACTTAGATTTAATCATTTCCATTATTACCTCACTTGAAATCTTATTTGATCTTTGAATGCTTTTTGAATCACTAGTTTTAGAGTTACTTTGTTGTGATTTATTTTTTTGATATGTAACATTACTTACAACCAATTGACTAGGTGAAGGTGCATATACATGATTGGAACTAGGGTGCATTTAAGGCTTTTGTATTATAATCTAATTTTCCAATATTGTGATCTTTTCATGTAATATCTAATTATTCATTTGTAAATCTGAAACTAACTTGATCATACTAGTGATTTGATCCCTTAGAGTCTCATAAGTGCAAGCCCTAGTTGCTTTTGATTGAACTTGTAAGCACATATGTTGAAGAGGATCTGAAGAATATATAGGCTAAATGTATGCATTAGGAACAATAGTATATGCTACCTCACCTTTTGGAGGGGTGATAACATGGACTTGGTTAGAGAGAAAGTAGCTATCACCCTCTTGAGGGAGAGGAGGAGAAGGAAATTCTTTCCTGTTCATAAGATATGGCATTGAAACTTGACAAGTGGTTGTTAGTTTATGCAATGGATCTTCTAAGTATGTAAAGATTTATTCTTAATTGAATTACACATAATAGAGAGATAGCATGTTAAAGAATTAATTAGAGTTATCATTTTTATAGCAATATGATTATAAATAATATTCCACATGAGAGATAATAAATAAGGGATAGAGAGCATGGCTTTTTTCACTAATGCATTAATTTTTTTGACTTGTAACGTAACATTTCTAACATGTTTATGAAAATAGAGTTGGAAATTATTTCACATGAGAGAGAGAGAGAGAGAGAGAGAGAGAGAGAGAGAGAGAGAGAGAGAGAGAGAGAGAGAGAGAGAGAGAGAGAGAGAGAGAGAGAGAGAGAGTATGCAAAATAAATATTGAAATCTTGTACATTTTTAGCAATAAATTTTGTAATATCTTCCCTTATTATAAAAAATAAACATGAGAAGGAAAGAATGAAGCTTTTCATTAACATATAGTAAACTTCAAAATTCATGTACATGATATAACTAAGTATTAATTCCTTATTATTTTCAATAAATGTTATGAAATGAGTGAAAATTAGTTTTGATTTTTATGTGAAATCGGATTTGGATGTAAAGTGATACTTAAAAAGCATGGGACTTAGTATATGCAACTAGGGTTTTAAAAGAAAATGATTTTAAAAATTACTATGGTAAGTTTTAAAAATTAAATGGAAATTTCTAATTTAAATATGTAGAAAAAATTTAGGAAAAAAATTCTAAAATTAGCAAGAAAATTTCCCTAGGGTCTCTAGGGTTTTTGTGCACAAAAGGACTTAGTAAATTCAACTAGGGTTTGGAATAAATAGTTTTTAAAATTACTATGGTAAATTTTAAAAATTAAAGGTGAATTTTAAATTTAAATATTCAAAAAAAGAAAAGAAAAATGCTAGAAAAATTATAAGGAAAATTTCCCTAGGGGTTTTAGGGTTTTTGTGCGCAAACAAAGTAAGTTGAGTTCATCAAATGATTTAACAGTTTAATGAATATTAGAGTTTTATTCATAATTTAGTTAAGGGTCTAAAATAATAAATTAGTAAATAATATTGAAATAATTATAGTAATAATTTGTATAATTTATTTGAATTTCATATATTTCTAAAAATAGTAATGAAAGAGGAGAAATAAAACTTAGCTTAAAACTAGACTAAGATGACTGAGACAAAGGTTGAAACTGACTGTCCAGGACTGGGATAGTGTCATCAACTTGGATCTAGATTTCATTCAGTGAAAGGATGATAGTGCCAAAAATAGGACACTTTTGGGTCTAACGCTATAGTTGATGTTTTGCCACTATTATCCAAATTGGTCACAGAGATTTGAGGTTTTTGGGTTGTGTCCACAGTCTCTATGTGAGCTTGCTTATGAAATTTCAAATCTTGAATGTTGATGGATCTCTTTATAGATCTAGTTTAATATCAAACCCTAGAATTGCATTGTTCTTAAATAAAACTTTGAGAAATAGGGGGTTATTATGTGTTAGATGCATTGAATGTGTATACACATCCCTTGTGTGGGCACACTGCCTACATACCAATACTCTGAAGAGGGATCAAGACATATGTAGTTCTCCCACTTGATGTGATTTGTGTAATAGTGTTATGCAAATGTAAAAATTCCAAAATGAGAGTGCTTGAGGTGGCTAGGGACTGGTGTGAGGGTTTGAATAGGCTTGTAGCTATATTGGATGGCTGTATGTAAAGAATAAGGAAATTTACCTCAGTGGTTTTGCTTGTATTTTTGCTTACTTTGTAATATTTTATAACCCTTTATAAATGAACTTTGAATGGGATTTTATAGAGATCTATTGATCATGGGTTAAATGTATTCCTGCTAGGCTGACATAATGAAGAAAAAGAATAGGAAGGAAATGATCATTTGGGCTCAAAATGTGATTGGATAGGAGCACCAAAAATGGGACACCCTAGGGTCTGATACTATAGTCCAACCCCAATTCTCCTATCTTATAGGATCAAGACCTAGGGAATGGAATTAGGATGGGAAATGTAGACTGACTGAGCTATATGGATGACCAATTATAAGCAAAAAAGTGTCTAGAAGGGTCATGAGAGCATGTAAGAAGGTCTTATGGATTGGATGTCACAAGCCACACTCAAGCTACCAATTTGGACATTTTATAAGACTATATCAACCAATATTTGAAATCCTTCCATGAAATGGAAGTGTACTAAGTTTACTAACACCCCAAAAGAGAATTTGACTTGAAACCTCTCCCATTGGACATACCATTAAAAAATTTGTTGACTAGTTTTGTATGCCAAAAAGAGTGATAGAGGATCATAATGGTTTAAGGCCATTTTTGAGTATTCCAAAGTTTATAAAGTGTTGAAATTAACTCAATGAAGTTTAAGGGTCATTACACAAGCTTTCCACATATGCCACACTCCTCTATAGGCTGTACAACTACCAAAACCTCCTTTTTCAACTATTTTCTTGATCTGACTGAATGCCAACAAGTTTCTAAGTTATTACTAACAAGATTATAACATATTGGATGTTTAGTAATATTGGAACACTTTTCAACCTTAGAGAATTTTACAACCTTCATTAATGACTCTAAAAGTGACCTTAAGTGACATAAAATGACTTAGGACTAGATTTGACTATGACCAAGACTAATAGCTCATTAAACAACATTAAATAAGACCATGACACACCCGATTACATACTAATATACCCCTATATCAACTTTTTTACTATAGGGGGTTGAATTATTTTGACTTGTCAAAAGAGTCAACATTTTTTGCAATTTCGTAAGGGTGATATGCCTGTTAAGCCAAGCCTAGTAGCTTAATCCTATCTATTGGGATATGGAGTCACCTTTGCACAAGTATGACATGGAATTTGAATTTTAGACCACACAAAACACAAAGGAAAGACACAGAAAATAAGACACATGAAAGGAAATAAATACGTGTTATAAAGAACACTTATGAAATACACACACAACTAAAACAAAGACATGCACCTAATCTAGTATTTAAAAGACCTCACTCTTGAGATGAAAAACACCTTAACATGATTCAATAATGGTCAAATATGGTTCCTATTTCATCTTTTTCACTCCATGAAAGTAAATTATCATGTGAAGCATGATCATCATCAATCACTTCACTAAGTTGATGGTGAAATGAGTTACCATACCTATATCTTCTCATGTCTACAAGTGAGTTGATTTGGGATTTCATGAATGATTTTTCTTACTTTATAAGGAATTTTTTCAGAGATAAAACTAATGTGATCTCTATCATATCCATTTGATGTTCTTCAAAATATAGATTGGGAGACATGACAACTTCTTCAATCTTTTCATCTTTTAGGATAGAATGTACTTGCTATGAATGATCATCAAGTCCCACTTCACCATGTTCCAATACCTATGAATTTGGTTCTATGTTAGATGAATATCTTGACTATTCTTTAGGCACAAATACTTCTTCCTTCACTTCACTAGGTTTTTCTATGACTACAAACCTTTGGACAAGAGTAGCTTCACTAAGCTCTTTTATAACTATAGACCCTTGAATAGTGGTTTCACACACACATTCATTCTTGATGGAACAATCAATAAATTGATCATTGGTCTCACTATCACACTCATCAGATAAAAACTTATTAGGAGGAGGAATATTCTTACCCAACTGATCAAATTCTTGACATATGGCATTGAACCCTTACCATAAGTCATCTTCCTCTTCCTCATGAATGTCATAATCAAGGGAAGCTTCATAAAGTGTAGGTGAAAATGCATCATTATTCTCAACATAATGATATAACCAAGCTATTCAATATATCATCATCATATACGTGAATCAAATAGTTTCCTTTAATAGCTTGTGAGAAGGAGTGCTTAATAGTTACCTCAGCTTGCTCAATTACTCCTTTATGAATGATATAAGTGCCAAGGTCAGTTTGCTCAAAATTTGTATATGGATCATGTTCATTAAAAAAAACACCATACTCATCTAGAAACAAGTCAATTATGCCTTCAAGCTTTGAGGAACCATAATAATTCGCATTAGACTCCTCTTTCTCATTGATTACATAATTCAAATTTGGGCTTACCTCTACATTAGGCTCAATGTGGCACCTATCCAGTGGTTGAGTCATTATGGTCACCTTGATTCCATATCTTGTCCTAAAGGCTAAGAAGGACCAGTTAGTTGAGAGGTAGTCTCTTATCGTAGCTACAAAATCTCTTGAAATGTAGATTACAAAATGAGTAGGCAAGTCCACAGCAATAATGTCTTAGAATATGAGGAAACTAGGATAATCATGTAAGAAAACTTTTAGAACTTTGATCAATCCTATTATCTTTATAGGTATACCATATAAATAAATCACTCCTTTATTGTGTGGTTCATACTTTAGTTCCATTTTATCAACTACAACTTTGGGCATTATTGATGTGCTAGCTCCACTATCAACTATGTAGTAATGGATTAGTTTGTATCCCACTATGAGAGTGAGGTATAAAGGTGGAGATTTATTAGATTTGGTAGATTATTCCATAATTTTATTAGTGGAATTGGTAAGATATACATGACAATTACCATTAATTGATGATGGAGTACTAGCATGGATGGTAGACAACTATTTCTGTAAAAGCTCTTTTTGGCTAGGCATATGAAGGACATCCCAAAGAGAAATGGATGACTTGAAAATTTTCAATGACTCCACTATTTTTAGGGTAGATTACTTAAATTTTATTCATTACATGGAGGCAAAGAAGTTGTTGGAAATTGAGTAATTAAATCACCTTGGAAAGACCTTACCACATTCTAATTTGGAGAAGGTGTAGGAATGTTAGGGACTGCCATGCTTGTAATCATGCCTTACTACCTTGTAAGAGGATTAAGTAAAATTATAAACACACCATTATCATCTCATAGAGCCTTACTCTTATGTAATGTATTATATAGAATAGGATTTCCTTGATTAATCACATAAGTGTCTTTAACTAAGAATTTAGTGAATTTCTCTCCTTGAGGCTACTAATTGTTAAGCACAGGATATACTGAGAGGGGGGTGAATCAGTATATCATATATCTTATAAAAATTTCCCTTAACCAAATTCCACTTAATCAAACATTCATGATATGAAATTAACTTAAACAATAAACACTACACAAGATAGAGAGAGACACCCGATATAACGTGGAAACCCAATGTGGGAAAAACCACGAAGAACAATCTGAAGTATATGAATGAGCACCAACCCAAAAAATATTCATAAGAACTAGCTTGAAGGAGCACCAAACCCTTTGCTGAGCACCAACCCAGCAACTATTCATGAGCACCAACCCACAGGAGCACCAACCTTTTTGCCGAGCACCAACCCAACAACAATTTGTGAGCACCAACCCACAGGAGCACCAACCCCTTTGATAAACACCAACCCACAAGAGCACCAACCCCTTTGCCGAGGAACAACCCATAAGAGCACCAACCCCTTTATCGAACACCAACCCAATAACAATTTGTGAGCACCAACCCATAGGAGCACCAACCCCTTTTATGTATACCACACACCTATCTCTCAATGTTGTTATCTCAACAAATGATAGTTCATTATAACATCTCTTTCCTCTCTCTCACCTTTGCTCTTCTAAACTAGATATAACAAATAAAAATCATATTCATCTATCACAATTGCTCTTCTAAGCTAGATATTACAATATCAAATAAACCTCTATCTCTCATATTACAAATGGCTTTTCAAGCCTTTATTTATAGCTTTCCAAATGACCTTTGGACTTCCCCCTTTGTGACCCTTCAATCCTCATGGAAAATGGTGCCAAACTCATATGACCCTTCCTATCCTTGCCTTTGAAAAGTCATGTGGTGACCCTTCATGATCAAAAACGTCTTTCCCTCTTTTGTCCTTATCTTGGTGACTTTTCGTATTCCTCAAAGTGTCCCTTCATGAGAAATTGCACCCTTCCTCTTTTGTCTTCACTTGGTGACTCTTGGAATTCCACAAGATGACTCTTCATGGGAAAATGTGTTCCATCCTTCTTTTATCTTTACCTCATGGCTCTTTGACTTTTCCATGGGCCCTTCTTTTGTCTCATATGTAACAAAAAAATATTTGTTAATATTAAATAAATATTAACTCACATTAGCCAAGATATATCTATTACAAACAACATTAAATGCAATGGGGCCTTTATCACGAATAATGCTAGACCTTTGACATCAATGACAATATTTCCAACAATCTCCCCCTTTGTCATTGAAGGTAACCTCAGTCCTGAAACTACCACATCCAATCACCTGCACATACTATCATCTGAAAACATACAATAACTCCCCCTTATTGTAGCAACTTGTACCTATTCCCTATACCTATTTTTGCACCTGTACCTATACCTTTTATTCTCCCCCTTTGACATCAATGGCAAAGGGCCTATCTGGAGCTAACACTTAGCTCCCCCTCAGCTGATACTAAACATAAATGGTAGGAAGTAATAGAAATTACTCCCAACTCCTCTTACAGATCTTTGAATGTATCCTTTGATCATGCCTTTGAGAAGATATCTGATAATACATACACATTGCTCCCTATCCTTTGAGCATCTGCAATCAAATCATTTGAATCTTTTCTTCTAATCTCACAACCTTCTTTATGAAAATTTAATGTGTATCCTTGATCACATATTTGACTAACACTTAATAGATTATGCTTAAGACCTTTTACATATAAAACATTCTTAGTCTTAGTTTTACCATAATCCAAACTCAAAGTACCTTTACCAGCTATCTTGGCAGTGGTCTTATCTCTGAATCTCACTGTACCAACATTGATCTTCTTTATAGTTATGAACTTAGTTTTATCTCCTATCATATGCCTCAAACATCCGCTATCAATTAACCATGGCTGATCTTTATTTCTTACATGCAGAGCTGCCTGAACCATCATAGAATCTTTAGGTTATTTCTTCTGCCATAAACATGTCTAAACCTTCTTATTGATGAATGGAGCTTTGAAACTCTAATCCTTCTTGACTGACTTGAACACACTTCTACAATACTGAGCTATGTGTCTAAAGTTGTTGCACTTGTAGCATACTATGGTCTCTTCATCAAAGCTTGATAGAGGAGAAAAAGTGTTGTGGCTTCTGCTTGACACTACTTAACTTTTCTTCTCCTTATTTCTAAAATTGTTAGCTCTTTTTCTAAATTCTAATTTCTTGTGACCATATCCATTACAATAAAAACAATAGCCATAAGAATAAGACCTATCTATATATCTCTGACTTGATTGCCTTTTGTAGCTTTGTTCCTTCCAGCCTTCTCTATTTGAAATGTCCTCTATATTCTTCACTTCTCCCCTTTTTGTTTCCTCTTTTGTAAGAGCTTCAACATAACTCTTTTTCTTTTCAAATCTGATATTTGTCTTATCTAAATTTGATTTTTGACTTTCTAATATCTTATTCAATATGTTAGTGCTATCCTCAAATTTTGAGTCACTAACTAATTTATCATTGATTGCTTTCTTAATATCTTCTTTTAAAGAGGAAATTTCAATAACATACCTTTCACATTCTTTTCTTGCTATTTACAACTGTGTTATTAGATCTTCTTCATTCTTCTTAGCTTCTTCCAAGTGTGCTATTAGATCTTCAATCATTTCCTTTGACTCCTATTCATTTTTCTCGATCTGGCACTTTAATCTTCTATTATTCTTCTCAATAGCTTTTAACTCTTCTAGGGCCCAAATGAGTTCTCCTTCCATATTCACTTCAACTTCCTCCTCTTCTTCTTCTTGATCATCTTCATGTATGACCATGAATAAAATCTCTTCTTCTTCTGAATTGCTGACTCCACTATCTTCAACTGAGCTAAGATCCTTAGAATACAGACTCTTCTTCTCGAATTCCTTCTTGGATTTGCCTTTGAAATTCTTTTTTTATGTAGGCTTTTCTTCTTCTTCATCATTACCCTTATTTGGGCATCTACATAAAAAATGTCCAATCTTTCCACAATTAAAACATTTAAAAGGTAATTTTCCTTGATATTTTTTTGTTCCTCTTTTCGGCTTTCAAATGAAAAGTGCTCCATTGTCATCTTCATCATCACTGGAACTATCACTTGATTCTTGAATCTTAGCCTTCTCTTTCTTTGATGTCTTGAAAGCCACTTCTCTCTTTGAGGGTTTATCTTGTTCTGTCTGCATCTCATATGCCGTACGAATACCATGAAGCTCATCCATCTTTAGCTTGGCTAAATTCTTCATCTCCTCGATTGCTAAAACCTTTCCATCATATCTCATTGGTAGAGATCTCAAAACCTTTTTCACCACCATTGAATCTTCCACCGCTTTTCTAAGACCTTGAATCTGATTTACGATTTGATCAACTCACAAAAGATAACTTGTTATATCTTCTTCTTCTTCCATCTTCAAAATTTCAAACTGTCTTCTAAAAGTCTGAAGCTTAGCTTGCTAAACCTTTCCATCACCTTTGTAAATATTCTCAAGTTTTATCCAAGTTTCATGAGCAGATTTACATTGCATAACTTTAACAAATTTAGATTCATATAAAATACATAAAATAGAATTTAAAGCTTTAGCATTACATTCACTTGCCTTCTTTTTTACTGGAGTAATTACAGATGTTTGTGGCTCTTCATATTCCTCCACCACTGCTTTCCATATGTCGAATCCAAGGGCCATCAAATAAATCTTCATTCTCATGCTCCAAAAAGCATAATTCATCCCATCAAACAAAGGTGCATTATTTGTATAAAATCCTTCTTGTGACCCAACTATCATGCTTTCCTAATCTACCTTCAAGCTATAAAACTTTTCAAAAAGGAACCTGCTCTGATACCAATTGTTAAGCATGGGATATACTAAGAGTGGGGGTGAATCAGTATATCATATATCTTATAAAACTTTCCCTTAACCAAATTCCACTTAATCAAACATTCAAGATATGTAATAAACTTAAACAATAAACACCACACAAGATAGAGAGAGACACCAAATATAACATGGAAACCCAATGTGGGAAAAACCACAGAGAACAATCTCAAGTATATGAATGAGTACCAACCCAAACAATATCCACAAGCACCAACTTGTAGGAGCACCAACCCCTTTGTTTAGTACTAACCCAATAACTATTCATGAGCACCAACCCACAGGAGCACCAACCCCTTTGTTGAGCACCAACCCAGCAACAATTCATGAGCACCAACCCATAGGAGCACCAGCCCCTTTACTAAGCACCAACCCAACAATAATTTGTGAGCAATAACCCACAAGAGCACCAACCCCTTTTATGTATACTACACACCTATCTCTCAATTTAGCTATCTCAACAAATTATAGTTCATTACAACATCTCTTTCCTCTCTCTCACCTTTGCTCTTCTAAGCTAGATATAAGAAATACAAATCATATTCATCTCTCACAATTGCTCTTCTAAGCTAGATATTACAATATCAAATCAACCTCTATCTCTCATATTACAAATGGCTTCTCAAGCCTTTATTTATAGCTTTCCAAATGACCTTTAGCCTTCCCCCATTGTGACCCTTCAATCCTCATGGAAAATGGTGCCAAACTTGTATGACCCTTCATATCCTTACCTTTGAAACGTCATGTGGTGACCCTTCATGAGCAAAAACATCCTTCCCTCTTTTGTCCTTATCTTGGTGACTTTTCATATTCCTCAAAGTGTCCCTTCATGAGAAATTGTACCCTACCTCTTTTGTCTTCACTTGGTGACTCTTGGAATTCCCCAAGATGACTCCTCATGGGAAAATGTGTTCCATCCTTCTTTTGTCTTTACCTCATGGTTCTTTGACTTCTTCATGGGCCCTTATTTTGTCTCATATGCAACCAAAAATATATTTTAATATTAAATAAATATTAACTCACATTAGCCAAGATATATCTATTACAAACAACATTAAATGCAATGGGGCCTTTAACACCAATAATGTTAGACCTTTGACATCAATGACAATATTTCCAACACTAACCTTCACTTATTACATTAGGACTTAATCTTCAACTAATAGTAGATGAGTCAATCCTCCTTAAGAAACTATAGCTTGTTCTTCACCCTCATTTTCATCCATGAAATTGAATTATTTATACTCTTCTCCTTGGATGATATTTCTATACACTGGTACCATCTCTCTTGTATTGGAGGTAGAATTAGGATTGTACACATTGGTAGGTAAAATTAGGATTGTATACATTGGCAAGCCTATTTAATCTAGGATACTCTTAACCTCTACATCTCCCATATAGTTGACCATATTTATAATGATATGGGTATAGGTTTTTATGATCACCTTGTTTCATAGTGGCTTGCTTGGTTTGAGCCTCTAGTGCTAGGAATTTTTCCCTCTAATCAATATCATCTTTTACCTTATAAGGAGTAGTCCTAGGCTTGGTATTTGCACTTGTAACTTGGGAAACATTTGGATTAGTGGTATAAACAATAGGTAATAGAGGAATATACACTTTTGAATGTAAATTTCTTGTTTGAATGAGGCTATTCTTATTTCTAAGGGTAAGGTCATATGCCTTAGGTAGAGTGAAACCACCCATGGATCATAGCATGATGGAAATATCAATACCAATGGCTCTCAAGTATGTATAAAAGACAAAGCTAGTAGATGGTCTCATGGGAGGAGGCAACCTATACCAAGTATTTTGGAACCTTGCATTGAAGTCATGCATTATTTCCTTGGGATTTTTTGGATCACATTGAGTTGATGGATGAGTCATGTGTGGTCACTCTCATATTAAAATCTTGAAGTCAACAACACTCCAAACTCATCCCATGTTGTGATTCATTCACTGAGAAAAGTACTATACCATTCAATTTATTTCTATCTAAAGAACATGGCAAGGAGTCTAATGATAATGATGACCTTAGTGACATTATGAAAAATACAAAAATTAGATCTATCCCTGATGGATTCACTAGGAGTAACATGAATTTCACCATTGAATGTAGGAACAATCTTTGTAGAATTAGGGGGAATGTCATCATAGGCATCAAAATGGATTGGATTTTTAGTGTTAAAGGCTAAGAAATCATGTTTCCTAGACATGTTTTATTCAATATATTCCTTACTATCTTAAAACTCTTGGTTAGCAAATTCCTCTTACTCTTCAAAGCATAGAATAGGCTGAGGGTGTTGAACTTCAAGAGGAAGTTCAGGTTCAAGAGGTGGATTGATAGGATTGAAAACTCTACTAGAAGATGACTTAGTAAGGACCATGAAGTATGAGAGAAAATAATATGAAAAAATTATCTAAAATCATATTTTACCTTGAATGGTGTCACCAAAATTTTAGTAGCACACCAATATATAGCTAATGTTGTTAAGACTAACATTCGCCTTGATAAATTATCTTCAAGATAATGGGTCCCACCGAGCATTGCAGAACTATTATCACCAAATATTTCACCCTAGAGGAGGTTTTTTAAGAATACTCTAATATTTTTTCAAAATTTTAATAACTTTAGGCCTGTGGGTTCCCTATAGTAGAGGTAGACCTCTCGGTTTAAGGGCTAGCTCCCTGAATTGACCTTGAAGTGCTTATCACCTATGATAACTAATTGCTTGTGGGAAAAGGGATAATTATGAATTAAATAAATATATTATATTGAGGTGATACACCATGAATATTTTCATAAGATCATCATACTTATTTCACTAAAAATCAATACATATAAACTATCTTCAAAGATCTAAGATGTTCTAACATTAGTATTTTAATATAGAGGTGATATGCATGACATAACTCAAGGAAAGTGGAACAGTGGGTAGATTTCAAAATTTAAGGAAACTTTCACACTTTAATGGAGCCTTACACACTAGTTACACTCTATATGATTTATTAGAATGAGAACTCTTTGCATTAGACATGAAAGGATAAGGAGAAACAAAGATATAGGATTATCACTAAACCTCACCATACATCACTTTACACACTTAGACAAGATTTTAATCAACTCAAATTAATATTTCATATATTATTAAAAGGAAAATTACACCATCAAAATAGTAGGGCTTCACCACACATGGTGTGGAATAATGAAACAAGTGTTAAAATGGCTAGTAATTATAGAATGTGAGAGAGAAGAGAGAAGAATGAAGTTCAAGAGTCACAAGGATAAATGTCAAGATGAGATAAGGAGTTATGTATAAATAGGAATGAATTATGAGATAGAAAATGTAAGGTCTCTTAGGACAAATGTCCCTTCAAGGCATGAAACTCTTCAATTCTAGCATAAGTATCTTTAACTATTTGTTGAAAGCTATCTTCATCATTGGCTTCTCTTGATCACTCCTTGGTAGAATAGGGATATATGAGATCATTAGAATATGAAGGGGTATTATAATTAGGATCCAAAATGAATTTTATGTGTCCATGATCATCAATCTTCCTTTAGATAAGTGTTTTTATTATCTGTAGTCATAATCACCCTTGTTTAGACTTGTTTTTACATTTGGCACTAAGATGATCATCATTTATTTAATAAATCCATAAAATTTAGGGTATGACACTTATCAAGGGTTTTCAAGTCTCTATATCCATCAAGTGGACCTTAAGAGGCCTTCTAATTAAAGTTATCACCTCCACACTTGGTGATCACTCTCTATTCACTATGTCAGTTTGGACTAGCTGAAGTGAAGGTGATTTCAATGTTACTTGTGTGATTTATGGAATAAATATATGTAAATAGGGAGTTATATTTCATCTTACTTTATCTCCCAAAGTGACCCTCATCCTTTGAAACCATTCTATACCTAAATAACATTAGAAACTATTAAGAAAAGTAGTTTTGTACCCTATCCATATAGTTATGGTAGATACTAAATTAATGGGAAGGAGCCTTGGGGAGTATTTTGAAATCATAAATCATTTACCTAAACAAAATATCTCATTTGGATTCATTTCCTTCTTTATTTTCTCCATCAGGTCATTAATAAGGGTTTTAGAGGGTTTTGAGTGGTTTGCCCCTTAAGTATTGTTAATAAAAATTTGATGTTGAAATCATGAACAAATACCACTAAATAATTTTTTAGGACCTTATTCAAAACATCCTATCTCCTTAGGATCCCATGCTATGCATACATACTATTATGAGATTTCAAACTTGCCTTCTCAAACTCTCCTTTGTATTTTCTATACCTTGTCATGTTCCTAAGCCAAGAAATGGATTCTCTATGACCTTATATACAAACTAAAGGTTCTCACACACCTTATATCTCCTAATGAAATTAATCCATCTCTTTTAAATGTTTTCTTGGTTTTAAAAGTGAAGTTACACCCCTTTTAGGCATTAAGCCTAGTCTAAGATTAATATGATTAGTTAGTGTTTTACTACTCAAAACCACCTTTGAGTGCTTAATCATGATTTTAAGGCCTTATTTAGGTTTTTACATGTTTATATAAACTAACCACACCATTTTTCATGGTTCCCACAACTCCCAAATCATCTCCTTGATCTATAGTTACTCAACCTACAGTTTCTATCTTCTTAGGAGTACCCTCTATCTGAGATAGAATATAGAGCATCTACCCTATTGTATATATAAATTTGAATGTACCTCTATATAAAATTTTAGTGTTTTTTCATATAATTATTACTTTCAAACATCCCAAAACCCAAGATAGACTATGTGTAACCTACTGACTATGTGGTGTTTGAGTATGGACTGTGGGTTGTACCTAAAAATTAACTCTTACCTTGTTTTCATAACTTTAAAATATTATGATATGGTCAATAAAACTATTATTCTCCTCTTAAACATTTTTAGCATTCAAACCTTTTCTAAACTCTTCAATATACATTGCACTTGACTAGACAAGATTGTAGGCTAATTGTGACTATGTTTCTCATCAGAAAAGATATATCCCTATAGATGAACCTTGAATATTAGAAATTTTTCACTACCTTAAGACCATTATTGAATTAATTTTTACAATTTCATAGTCACTTAAACTTATTCCCTTCATACACATGTTAATCCAATCACCAAGGCACTTGTGCTTTATTGCATTGTCATCCTACAATTGTAACAACCCCATTGGGCTAGACATAGAATTACATATTTTTTTTAAAATTTAAACACATATAGTAAATATATATTAAACCAAAATAATATATATATACCATTATAAATACACAAGGTGATAATAGAAACAAGCATAGTACATCACATAATAATGATCTCAAATATCATGAGAGTACACATCATAATGAGAATATAGATAATAACTATATTAACTCAACCATAGTTGTTACAAGTCTATAGACACTAATATCATAGTAAAATAATAAGTAATTAAAAATATTCATGACAATATTAAATTATAAGTACAATAAACTATAGTATATATATAGATACATGGATTCCCCAGAGCATAGTTCCCAAACTCAAGTATTTGTGGCAATCTCAAGTGTCTTATCGATAAGTAGTACTACTATGGGGAGGGAGAAAATCATAATAGTGATTTTACACACTAAACACAAACCAAAAATTCCACACAATAATCCCATAAGTAAATGACACTCCCTTCATGGATGAGTAGATAATAATGTTGTAAGAATCTATAGAGACAATCAAGTACCCATATGCTATATGATTCTAAACTAAACATGTAGTGTATCATAAAAATATATTCTATTGTAAGATATCAAAAAAACATGTGAATCATACTAATTAAATTATAATGTCTCACTAAAAATACTTTATCCCAAATTTTTACAAGTAATAAATAATAGTGATTTAGATCAATTAAATTCATACACACCACTTGATTGGACTGCCTTCATCTGTCATTGTGAAACTAGTAAGTCAATGAAGTCAATCTCACTCCTTACTCCATTTCAATAATACAGATTGGTAAAATATAATTCAACCATAATATTCATTTAATTTACATCCTACTTAGCAAACACATCATATAATATGCTATACATAGGAGTAATCAAAGCATACATTTATTCTATCAAATGCATGAATGAATCTTACATTTAATTCTATCCCATACTCGAAATAATGACTACAATCTATACCACTTGGGTAAAATATACATAAATGTATATTTTAACTACCATAATTTTTTTCTAGGCATACTACACCTATGATAACTCATATTACCATAGTCTAGTATTCTAAGACATAGTACTAGTTTTCCCAAAATAGTCATATAAAGTAGTCTTAATTTCATGGAAACATAAACATCTATAAAAGTAACTATATATAACAAAGAAAATCATAGTTCTCATAGAACACAATAGCATATGATCAAAAACTTGCTTAAACACATAAAGTTTGCATGCATGCATACACAAAGTCTTATCAATTGTTACAAAATATGTTATTCACAACAATAACTAGCATATATATAGTAAATAAGACAAATGTAGATGTAATTCTAGACATAATAATTATAGTAAATACCATCTAAGTAAAACATAAATTTATATTTTATTACTCTATAATAGTCCATACTATCATTGGTTTCCAAACTACATAAACACATAACCCAAACTTATGAGTTTATAGAATCAAGTGACACTCATACATAATAACAATCAAATAAGTATGGGGTTATACCATTTAAGTATAACCTAAGTTTAAACTACATACTAGTGTTTAAATCAATATAATCTATAAGATTTCATCATGATGCACTATTATATTCAATATATAACCAAGCATTTATACATATTAACACTCTCATAACCTATCCTACACACAAGTATACAAAACCAAATACATATAAGTAACAACCAATCCATCATTCATAGATAAATAGAGAAATCATAACCCATCATAACATTTACTTAAACATCTCATCCCATTTTCTAGATGACTATTTAGTATGGTTGTAGTCTTGGTCCCACAGAGACCTTATGACCTATTAACCATTTAGTTATTGAAATATACACCATATGCAAGTATTCCAATGATATGTAAATATTATATCAAGGTTTATTTATATGTCTAATTCTATAATCTCTCACATTTTAACTATATTTTGTATAAACATAAACTTACACTTGGTAAGAAGTTTACATTTATATTGGTGTGGCTTCTCAATTCTCAAGATCTCATGACCAAATGTGGTTATATTTATAAACATCTGAAAGGTATACATCCTTACATACCCAATATTCATTAAAACCTTAAAATTAATCCAACGCCTTAGATGCATTAATTCATGTATACTTAAACATACTCCACAATATAAATGATATAATTAGCCTTTACAACTCGGTCAATATAACTCTATTGATAAGCTAAACATAATAATAATAATTCCATAATGTTAAGGAGCAAGTAATTAAATTCTTAGGAAAAAAATTGATTTGATATGACTAGTCATTACCATTCAAATAGGTATGATGGGAAAGATCATTTCGTTAATTCCTTTTGATTAAATCTGCTTATTTTCTTATGGTAGTATCTAGAGATTAATTTTATGAAATTAGCAAAGTACTTTTTATCTCCTAATACGATGTCTTAGTGTCTACTCTAAAGAAGATTCATGTGTTTGAGTTAGTAGTAGCACATTTATAGAGGCATAATTAGACATAATCCTAATCATAATAAAATGGTGGCCGAAATGAGAAAATATAGGACCATGTGCCACATGTAAGTACTAAAATAATTGCTTGGGTTTAGATGTAGTTTATTGGCTAAAAAAATATTTATTTTGATCAATAATCCACTAAATATTTAATGATTTTTTGTTAGATATTTGGAAACTACTTTTGACCATGTGCATCCCATAACTTGAAGTCTAATACTCCTTCCATGCCTTTAAATTATCACCAAACTTATAACACTTATGCAGATTGGTCAATTACCATAGTTCATCTAAAATTACTTAGCATTTGGAAAATTAAAACCATGGTTAGGCATTGGTTAGTAGAGTTTAGGAACAAACTACATGTATGAATTATCATCCATATATTTGTATATGTTTTCTTTTTAATTAGAAATAATCCTAGAAACAACATATGACATTTCCTAAATCCATGGTTCACTTAGCATTACAAGAAAAAAATTGAGGTTCTAATTGAGTTTATGACTCATGATTTATTTCCAAACTTCTATTATGTGCAAAATATCAAAATATACCCTATAGTAAAAGTTTAATTATGATATTCTTATAAGAAATTTTTATAGACAATATAGTCAAATCGACTTATTTTTATGGTATCCTAAATTTCCATAAAGTAGGTATAAGTAGAATCACTTCTATATTTGGATATAATGCCTAGATTATATATATTTATTAAACTTTGATAATATAGTGCCTAGAATGTATACAAGTCTATCAATACATGAAAGACTGTCTTGATTACATTCCTTACTATTCACTTATAAAATATTGTTTTGTTGTTATTATCAAATATACTTATTATCTTTTTTTTAAAAAATTTTGAGCCATATACAATAGTGACCTATATGTCTATATATTTATTTATTGAGTTATTAATGTTGTGTTACATTTTTATTATTATTATCAAATATATATAGGTAGTTGAGGTGGAGATAAAATCATAAACATCCTACTTATATCTAGGAAACAAAAAATTAATTTCAAGTTATTACTTAAAATAGAAGAGTAATATGTCTAAATTAAGCTCAATTGAGAATTTTTTGGTATTAGGGATAGAAAACCAATGATACCATTGATATGTTTTCATTTTCATTTTATTTTTTTATTAAAGTTTAAATATTAGCTAAAACTCTTGTGCTACTTCCAACTAGCATAACTAATATTATTAACTAAAATGCTCAATTGGGTCTCTTCCTATGGGTGTGCTTCCCATTAAAACACTAACAGAATATTTAGTGTAAGAGAAATCTCATTAGATCACCAAATGCTTGTGAGATCAGAAAATGATATTACCAACAAGGATTTTCTACATATATCAAGTCATAGAAGCAATTTCCCCAGACCAAAACATGAAAATATCTCAAAGAAATTAAGTCATTATTATTTTCTTATTTGTTTAAATTTGTTGGTTGCTCAACATTTTCCCATGCATCAATGGACATTATTATTTCAATTTTCTTATTAATGATTCTAAATAAGTTTGGATACCCCAAAACATGGAAATTAGATAAGTCTGAAGGGAAAAAAAGTCCTTTATTGGTTGTACCCATTTTATTCTGGAAAGCATCATAACAAGAAAATAAACAAAACTACATAGCAATGTTTAGGGAAGAAAGGGTAATCATATACATGGTCTTATGATTCATATGAAGGTGTCTAGTTCCTTATGCTTCATACAAAAATGTTCTTCCTTCTTTTCACACTCCTCATGTCCTCTTTCCTTGAATACCTTCCTTAATTTATTCCTTGTTCTAGTATATAGGCGTAGATTTTAATTGCTTCAAATATTCCCTTTATTTATTTGTTTTGTTTTTTTATTCTATATATTTATTTCTTTTGATTTTCTTAATTTAGTCATTTCTTATTTTTTAGGTTTTATTCTTTTTCTTTTTTAATATTTTATTAAAATATTTCCCTTTTCCTCACAACCATGATATCTAATTAAATCTCACCTCTTTTATTTATATTGACTTATTTTACCATTTTTATAGTTGTATTTTCATTTTAGAATATATTTTCTAAACAAATTACATTTCTAATATATCAATGGATCCTAATGATAAATTCATAAAGCAACAAATTAGAAAACATTAATGCTTATGAATATGACCATCATGCAAACATCTTAGACAAGTTCCAAGTAACCATTAAGCTAAACCAATCATGATCAAGTAATTAAAAATACAAACAATATTAAAATCACTAGGATAGTTATTTCCTTATGCATCTAGTCATGAATTATTTATGCAATGTGTGCAAGGTTCTTGTCATTTTTATGTCATTCTCTGATATATCAATCTACATCACCCTCTTTGATGATGATCTCCCTCCATCACACTCTAAGGGATGGATTGTCTTGCATCAACCTCACAATAAAATAGGTAGTTATACCATAACAATCATTATATATTCATCATAAATATAACTTAAATGATAAATCAACATGATCATAAAGTAAATATATACTTACAACTAATGCATAGCAGTGTGATCATGTAACCTAAGAAATATTTTATTTCCCCATATCAACATATATCTCATAACTTACTTAGACATAGTCAAATCTAAATTTGTCAACTATAGATATCAATGAATAATCTAATAAGTTTGATTGGTGAGGATTTAGGATGTAACATCCTTCCCCCTTAAATCTAGTCATCATCCCTAATGAATCTTATTTAAACATAATTTTAAATTAAAAATATTATTTATCAAAGTAATAACATGATATCCAGTATCAAATTAAGCAAATAATTGGGAAATTACCTATAAAACTCATCATAGTTCCACCCATTTATACCATTCATAGAGTATTTATCCTACAAGACCATTATCCATGACATATTTGTATTATGAAAACATGGTGTGTGAGTATTACTTACTCTAATTTATTATATCATGACCACTTCAAGGTCTAGAATCATCAAAACAAGTCTAAATACTATAGGACTAACCACTTTTATTCCCTTGATGGGTAATACATGTCTTAGTAAAAGTTGAGTTAACTTCCCAAGAGCACATAATATCATCATACAAGCCAATCTAAATGACTAGGAGAGTTCCACAAAATCTTTCAGTTCTCTACACATCTCTCTAATCCTAGAGAGTGTTTTTCTCATTTTGAATAAAAATGTTTAGGGATCCCAGTGAAAATGATGTGCATGAGTTAATACTATCACTACCCCATGTAGCTCCAGATAAGTATAACATGTTAATACTTCCACTACTTCACAAAGCTCCTAACAAATATGACTATGAATAAGAACTAAAAATATTACATTTCTAATGTATACAAAATCATGGAATACCCATCTATAGTATACATGCATATGGCCATACAACTGAATTTGACAAGTCTATCTATCAAATTTGATAAGTCTATTTGTTAGATCCAAATGAGTCATCAACCATGTCAATGTGAGACTAATTAGGATACCATCCTCTCACTTAGGAATTCACATTCCTAACTCATCACTCTTCCCTTAGTTCTCTATGACCTTGTAATCTTCAAAAATCACATAATGTTTAATGAATCCCAATTCTATGCTAACAAATCATTAAAAAAAAAATATGAGCTAAATAATTATAGATGTATCAACCTACATATAAGAAAAATATTATACAATCAATATGTGATTGTATTAAGTTGCCACTAGCCAACATATCCAGTATCATATTTCACAGCTTAACATAAAGTGTTATATTCATAGTTAAGAGAAAATAATGTTAAAATTAACATAACATATATAGGTCAAGGTTTGCACCATCCATAAAACCCTATAAAGGAAACAAGATAAACATATATCCCTGCTTACTTGGCTATATTGCAATAAATTAAAAGTTTATCTCAACCCATAGATTGACAAGATGTTTTGCACATCCTATACCCTACTCACTTTTGACAAAAGGTATAAAAATAACTCTACAAAAAAACACATTTTAAGCCCAAAAAGATATTAATATAAATCTAACCAAGGGTATATAATATCATGATTATTATAATCAAAGTATAATCTTAATCTTGAATTAATATAAAATCAAGGTTTGCCACCCCACATGTTCTTGAAATCACCAACTAGATCAAACAATGAATATAAAGAGTCATAAGTGAAAATTATAGAACTATAATCTCAATAATAAATATCTTAAATATCCTAACATGGTATGATGAAAACATCACAACTTAAAGTTGCTAGAACACTACCTACTTACAAAATCTTTAAGTGTAGTTTCAAAATCTATTTCTATAACTGAGAAAAATACAAGACTAATCATGAGGATGTATCAATTCATCGAATCATAAATATTATATATCAAAAATAATTATAATTAATTTACCACAAACTTTAAGGTAATATGATCAAATAAAAATTCAAAAATAAGTTCCCATCTAAGAGAATACTAATTCAATATCATGAAAATATGAATCCTCTCAATACTTTAGAATGATGTCAAAGATAATGTGATAATAAAAACATACCTCTAAAATAACTAATAGATTTGATACTCCTTTCTAAACCACATAACTTAAGGGGGTCAATCCTTAAACAAACACCTAACACATAAGAACTATCAATCAAAATAATAACACTCTGCTATAAGAAAATTCCCACCACATTAGGTGGTACCAACTAAAAATGGTCTTATAAAAAATTTCCACTCTTAAGGAAACACACTCAATATTTCCCTCACACATTACATGAATGTATCAAACTGATATTAGTCACCAAGATGTATAGGAGGATATAACAAGTTACAAAACTCCAATCATGGTGTAACATGGTTTCACACTAAGGCACTACAATCCAAAATATTAGTACAATACTTCATGTCACTTGGTTCACACTGGTGAATAGAAGGACACAAAAAATTTAATGTAATTATTAGGTCCTAGGGTTTGAGCCATAGCTTTGATACCACATGTAACAACCCCATTGGGATAGACATAAAATTATGTAATTTTTTAAAATTTAAACACATATACCCATTAGAGGTATAATACACTAAGAGGGTGGTAAATCAATAGTGGAAAACAATCCAATTCAATTTCCAAAACCCTTCACATACTTAAGCAGTCAATACAATCATTCATGAAGCATATAGATCATTCATATCAGTGAATAAAAAGGATAAATCAAGATCATATACACAACATAAGATATATGTGGGAAACCCTCATGAGGAACAAAACCCACTCTCAAGCCTACAAATACATGGACTAATATCCTATAAAATGGTCACAAATAAGAGACTAGTCAAATCCTTCTAACCAGGAACTTTGGTCAAGCCCTTATAACCAAAGGTCTTTAGTGAAACACTTGTTTCACAAGGAACAATTGGTCCTAAGGAAGATCAAGTCCTTTAAACCCTACTATGAATTAAGAAAATCCACCTCAGAACTAATGTATTCAACACTTGATGATGGCTCTCTAATTTTCTAAACCCTGCATAAACTCCCTCTCTATCTCATACAAGCCTCTCACATAGGCATGCCAAAATCTCTCTCCTTCACTTAGATAGTCTTGATATGCACACTCAAACCGCTTACCATATACTCAAACTACAAGATCACTATTTTAACATCAAAAATATGAACTCCAGGTCATACACATAGTCAATAAACTATTTTACTCATCAACTCATCCAATAGGCACACTACCTATCCTCACTTCTTCATTTAAACACATACTCCTCTCACATAAGACTCTCTCAAGTCTAGAAACCATCACATTTGGTTACACTATCTATAGAACATTCATTGATTATCATGTCCATAATATTCCTTGTCAGTCACAACACATGACTTCACCCTTAAGGCATATTACATGGGTCACAATTAAGTACAAATCTCTTTCAAATAAACCTAAGTCACCTTTTAGGTCCTATGATGACCCATTCACCTCTTTGACACTTGTTCAAGAAAAATAAGAAAATAATAATGCTTTACAACTCATGGACCCATGCCAAATGATTTATAGGTCCCCCTTAAGTGCCAAAAACCATCATAATACCCTTTTGCTTAAGCACAATTTGCTCAAACAATATTATGTAGAACAACCACTATTAGCAAACACATAGTTTCTAAACATTTATTCATATTTTATATAATTTTTGAAACCTTCATAATGCACATATAACATTATCATGAAGTCTACAACATGCTCCAATAGCTAGTTCACCTTTAAACATCGAGATACCAACAAGCATAGCTCAAATACCCTTCTTAGGTCACTTGTAGAACATGAATGAACACATAGTAAAAATTTTAACCTCAATATATTTGAATTTTCAAACTTTAAAATCTTCAAATATATATTTCCATATGTTCCTTTAAGTCATCTACAAATTTTATTTTTACATCATAAGCAAATTTTGCATAGATCAAAAGATATAGCACAAAAACTGAGCACTAGTTTTCCCTTCACAAATTTGAATATTTAAATCCAAACATCATAGTTAAAATTTAATCACTTAAAATTCATATCATGCCCTAAAATATTAGATTAATTTTTCACCATTAATATTTTTATAACTTTAACTCATAGTCCACCACTGCCCAAATGTTAAACTTCAAACACTTGGCATAATCTTGCTTCTTCCTAACATCCTAGAATAAACACACTATAATGATCTCTTGTACATATCTCGATCTTTATTTTTTCTAAACATTGGATACTCTGAACTCATTTTTCTCAATACAATCCATTGATCTTGATTATTATGAATACCTGCTCGTCATCAGGTCTTATAAGTAACTTGGTCTTTACATTTGCCTATTGTTAAGCAACTGTCACTTTGACCTCTTTAACTTAATATGTGACGTTAGATCAATCTGTATGATCATCCAAGAACCATTGGATCTTCATTTGGTCCTAATATTTATCTCTTGCAAAATTGACTAAGTATGGGAACCATTGTAATCTACTTGGAAGGCCAACTTTGGACCTTAATAACTTTTGTTGTGATTAGACGCATGATCTAAAATTTGGACCATATGATCTCCTCACATATAAGTATCCAAAAATATATCAGTATACTCATATAAACCTCATGTGTGAGAGATATAATGTCATTAATTTTCTCATTCATATTTTTATACCATAGAGCCAACTATGTCAAGAACTGCTTGGAAGGCCAACTTTGCACATGCATATATTTTGATACACTTCATTACATGATCTAAAATTTAGTGAATATCAAATATAAAAAAAAATGAAAAAAACCCATATGATAAATATATATTTGAACTTTCCCATGTGAAAAATATGACTACATCAAAATGCCTACTTAAATTTTCTTGTCACAAACAAATTTGGCTAAGTATGGAAAAACACTATCAAATTGCTTGGGAACCCAACTTTATACTTGCATATATTTTGTTGTGATTCATTGCATAACCTTAAATTTAGTTCATAGAAACTAAGAAAAAAATTTATCACAACCATATTACCAAATTCCATTGACTCATCCACACATGGCAATGGTGATGTTATCAAACTACCTACTCAATTTTTTTGCCACTAAACCCAAAATGTCTAGCTGAAAATAATGATCAACCAGATGAAATCCATAAATGAACACAAGCATTCAAAACATATAAAACCTCGTATATGACCTCTTACACATCTTTAAATCACCATACTCATCTTTGAACATCTCTAAATAGTCAAAATCTAAAGATCAACCAAGACTTCTTTAAGCATACTAAGACAATCACATTGCACACTTTGTCATTGTCACTTAAACTATTAGGTCACTTCATCCACTCACCTAGACATCTCCATGACATTATTGAAAACTTTTCAACAATACCAAATATATATTAAACCACAAGAATTTATAGATACCATAAGAAATACACAAGGTGATAATAGCAACAAGCATAATACATCACATAATACTGATCTCTAATATCATGAGAGTACATGTCATAACATGAATATAGATAGTAACTATATTAAATAAACCAAAGTTATTATAGGTATAAAACCACTAATATCACAATAAAATTATAAGTAAGTAAAACTCTTCATGACAATATTCAATGATAATTACAATACAATATAGTGTACATATAGATACATGGCTTCCCCAAAGCATAGTTCCCAAACTCAAGTATTTATGGAAATCTCAAGTGTCATCTCGATAAGTAGTACTATTATGCGGAGGGAGAGCATCATTTGAGTGATTTTCCAAACCAACCATAGACTAATGATCCTCCACACTAATCACATCAAGAAATGGCCCTCCCTTCATGGATGAGTAGATAGTGATGGTGTAGGAATCTAGAGAGACAAGAAAGTACCCATGCGATGTATGATTCTAAACTAAACATGCAGTATATCATAGAAATCCATTCTATTACAAGATATCACAAAAACATGTGAATCATACTCATAAATGATAATTTTTTACTAAACATAATTTGGCCCAAATTTTTACAAGTAATAAATAATAATGATCTAGATCAATCAAATTCATACACACCACTTGATCGAACTACCTTTATCTATGATTGTGAAACTAGTAAGTCAATGAAGTCCATCTCACTCTTTACTTCATTTCAATAGTGGAGATTTTTCAAATAAAATTCAACCACAAGATTCATTTAATTTATATCCTACTTAGCAAATATATCATATAATATGTTATACATAGGAGTAACTAAAGCATACATATATTATATCAAACACATGAATGAATGTTACATTAATTTCTATCCCATATTATAAATAATGACTATAGTCTATAGCATCTAGGTAAAATATACATAATTTTAGATATCAACTACCACAATTTATTTCCAGACATACTACACCTATTATAACATATATTACCATAGTCTAGTATTCTAATACATACTACTAGTTTCCCCAAAAATAGTCATATAAAGTAGTCTTAATTTCATGGAAACATAAACATCTATACAAGTAACCATATATAACAAAGCAAATCATAGTTCCCATGGAACATAATAACATACAATCACAGTACTTATTTAAACTCATAAATTTTGCATGCATGCATACACAAAGTCTTATCAATTGTTACAAAATATGTTATTCACAATAATAACCAGCATGTATATAGTAAATTAGACAAATATAGATGTAAGTCTTGACATAATAATTATAGTATATACCATTCAGGTAGAACATACATTTTTATTGTAGTACTATATTATATTCCATAATATCATAGGTTCCCCAGCTACATAAACACATAACCCAAACTTAAAAATTTATAGAATCAAGAGACACACATACATAATAACAATCAAACAAATGCGAGGTTATACCACCTAGGTATACCCTAAGTTTAACCTACATACTAACATTCAAAGCAATATAATTTATAAGCATGCATCATGATGTACCATTATATGTTAGATATAACCAAGCATTTATACATATTAACACTCTCATAATTATCCTACATATAAGTATACAAAACCAAATACATATAACTAATATCCAATCCATCATTCATAGAGAAATATAAAACTCATAACCTTTCATAACATTTACTTAAACATCTCAACCCATTTTATAGATAACTATTTAATATGGTTGTAAACCTAGTCTCATAGACACCTTATGACCTATTAACCATTTAGTTTTCAAAATATACATCATATGTAATTATTCCAATGATATGTAAATATTATATCAAGGTTCATTTATATGTCTAATTCTAGAATCTCTCATATTTTAACTATATTTTGTATAAACATAACCTAACACTTGGTTAGAAGTTTACATTTATGTTCGCATGGCTCCTTAATTATCAAGATCTCATGACCGAATGTGATTATATTTATCAACATCTTAGAGGTACACATACTGACATACCTAATATTCACTAAACCTTTAAAATCACTCCAACCCCTCAGATGCATTAATTCTTTTATACTTAAATATACTCCATAATATAAATGATATAATTAGCCTTTATGACTCAATCAATATAACTCTATTGACATGATAAACATAAAAATAATTCCATAATGTTAAGGAGCAAGTACTTACATTCTTGGGAAAAATAATGGATTTAGTACCACTAGTAATTACCATTCAAATAGGTATGATAGGAAAGATCATTATGTTAATTACTTTTTCTCAAATTCTCTTATTTTCTTATGGTAGTATCTAGAGATTAATTTCAAGAAATTAGAAGAACAATTTTTATTTCCTAATACGATGTCTTAACATCCACTCCAAAGGAGATGCACATGTTTGAGTTAGTAGTAACACATTTATAATGCCGTAATTACACATAATCCTAACCATAATAAAAGGGTGTCTAGATTGAGAAAATCTAGGACCACATGCCACATGTAAGTACTAAGATAATTACTTAGGTTTAGATGTATTTTATTGGCTAAACAAATATTTATTTAGATGAATTATCCACTAAATATTATATGAGTTTTTGTTATATATTTGGAAACTAATTTTGACCATGTGCATCCCACAACTCTATGTCTAATACTCCTTCCATGGCTTTAAAGCATCACTAGACTTCTAACACTTACATAGATTGGTCAATTACCATAGTCCATCCAAAATTACTTAGCATTTGGAAAATCAAAACCATAGTTAGGCATCGGTTAGTATAATATAGGATCAACCCACATGTATGAATTATCATCCATATAACTATATACATTTTATTTTTAATTAGAAACAATTCTAGAAACATCTGGTATTTCCTAAATCCATGGTTCACTTAGCATTAGAAGAAAAGAAATTGAGGATATAATTGAACTTATGCCTTATGATTTATTTCCAAACTTTTATTATGTGTTTCATATCAAAATATAGTCTAAAATAAACATTTAATTCTAATATTCTTATAAGAACTTTTTATAGACAAGATAGTCAAATCAACTTGCTTTTCTGGTATCCTAAATTGTCATAAAGTAGGTATAAGTAGAATCAATTCTATATTTAGCTATAATACCTAGTTTTTATATATATTTATTAAACTTTGCTAATATAGCACCTAGAATTTATACAAGTCTATCAGCACAAGTAGGTATGTCTTGCTTACATACCTTACTATTCACTTATAAAAGATTGTTCAGTTGTTATTATCAAATATATTTATGGTCTTTTTTTTTAATATTTCTGAGCCATAAACAATAGTGACCTATATGTCTATATATTTATTTTTTGATTTATTAATGTTGTGTTTCATTATTATTATTATTATTATTATTATTATTATTATTATTATTATTAAAATTATTATTATTATTATTATCAAATATATACAAGTAGCTGAGGTGGAGACAAAATCATGAACATCTTACTTGTATCTAAGCAACAAAGAATCAATTTTAGTTTATTACTTAAAAAAAAGAGTAATATGTCTGAATTAAGCTCAATTGAGAATTTTTTGGTAGTAGGGATAATAGACTGATGATCCCATTGATATGTTTTCATTTTATTTTTATTTTTTCATTAAAGTTAAAATATTAGCTAAAACTCTTACGCTACTTCCAACTAGCATAACTAACATTTTTAACTAAAATGGTCAATTGGGTCTCTTCCTATAGGTTTTCTTCCCATTGAAACACTAACAAAAAATTTAGTGCAAGATAAATCTCATCAGATTGCCAAATGATTAAGACATCATAAAATGATACTACCAGCTAAGATTTTCTACATATATCAAGTCATATATGCAATTTTTCTAGACCAAAATAGGAAAAGATCTCAAAGCAATTAATTTTTAATTTTTTTTAATTTGTTTAAATGTGTTGGTTGCTCCATATTTTCCCATGCATCAATGGGCATTCTTATTTCAATTTTTTTGTTAACGAGTCTAAATAAGTTTACATACCCAAAAAAATGGAAATTAAATAAGTCTGAAGGAAAAAAGTCCCTTATTGGTTGTACCGATTTTATTTTAGAAATCATTATAATAAGAAAACAAATAAAACTAGATAGCGATGTTTAGGGAAGAAAGGGTAATCACATACATAGTCTTATGAGTGACATGGAGGTGTCCAATTCCTTTCACTTTATACATAATCATGCTTCTTTATATTCATTCTCCATGTGTCCTCTTTCCTTAAATACCTTTATTTATTCCTTCTTCCAAGATGTAGGCGTAGCTTTTAATTTCTTTAAAGGTTCCTTTTTTTCTTCATTTTATTTATTTATTTTTTAAATATATTTATTTATTTTGATTTTTTTAATTTAGTCATTTTTTATCTTTTATGTTTTATTCTTTTTCTTTTATATTTTATTGTTATTTTATTAAAACATTTACCTTTTCCTCAAAACCATGAGATTTAATTAAATCTCACCTCTTTTATTTATATTGACTTATTTTCCCACTTTTGCAATTGTATTTTATTTTTAAAATATATTTGTTAAATAAATTACATTTTTAATATATCAATAGATCCTAATGATAAATTCATAAATCAAAAAATTCAAATTCGTTCTAATATACAAACTAAAAAACATTAATGGTTATGAATATGACCATCACACAAACATCTCAAACAAGTTCCAAGTAAGCATTAAGCTAAACCAATCATGAGCAAGCAATTCAAAATGTAACCTATATTAAACTCACTAATGCTAGTTATTTCCTTATTTCCTTATATAAAAGGAGGTCATGTAGGTTGTGATATGAGTTGAAACCCTAGATTTCAACTCCATCAACTTCTCTCTAAGTTATTAGTGTCATCTTCAACTCTAATAAGGACACTTACCATGAGTACATGCTCCTATAGTGCCACTTTTAACTGTAAGGTCACTTGGAGTTTAAATCATTTTAGTAAACATTCATAACCTGTAGTGAAGAATTACATGAGTTGGGGACCTCATCTATATCACTCATTAGAGTACTACATTCACTCTCCTTGGTTAAGGCATATCCTATATGATAGGGATTCATGATAGGATCATTAAAAATAATCTAAAATTCATGTTACCTTATCATATGGCAGCACCAAAAGTAGAAAAGGCTCTATTTTAGAGTTTTTAAGGTAACTTGTCCCTAAACTCAGTTTCTTCAATCATGATTTATAGTTCAAGCTTGCCTACCACTTTATGGCTCCATAATAATTGTTAAGACATTACATAACTTATAAGACTCTATAAATTTCTCCAACATGCTTTGAATTCTTCATGTAACACCTTCAGGCCTCTATGAGAGCCACTTATAGGTGTGGTTATAGAATGCATGGCAGTGAAGATGAGATAGAGACACTATGCATAGTGTGTAGGCATATAATTAGTCTTATACCCTCTACCAATTATTAAATGGATATTTTCTACCTTGAAGTATTTTAAATAGTTAAAATGTTTCATCTTAATGTGACTAATCTTCTATAGGGCACCTATAGGTGCACATCAATGGTGCAAGACTATGTATAAGTTCTGAACTAGTTCTCACAATCTATCATGTGTCTTTTGAGAGATCAGATTGATTTATCATGTTTAAGAGTGTGTATAATCCTCTTGAAACTCTTCATTTACTCTCCATGACTACTATGCAATCCTTCATACACCTGAATGTAGATGGATACTTGTAGGAAGCTGACTATGTTGTCATACTCTTTGAAGATGGTTATTCATGTGAAACCTTTTAAAGTTGAGATTGGAAGGAGAGTTGAATGATATCAAATATGAGAAACATTAAAATTCAATATACCTCTACTTGAAACCACTACATGAAATGACAACCTCTATAGTTGATGATCGTGCCTATAATTTCATTAGTATACTCAATCTACAACTTGAGGAGTTTGAGCTGATAAAATAACATCCAAACATAAAAATAAGGATTCAAACCATGAAATAAGTATTTTTACATCATATGATAAAATTTCATCCATTGTATTATATGGAATATCTCAAACAAGAAGAAAACCTGCCATGTGTGGGGATTAATATATATAAAAGAATAGTCAACTTTTTAAGAGTGGTTCATAAATAATGGGAAACCAATATTTGAAATAATTCCATGAAATGAAATTGGATTAATTTTAATAAAACCCCAAAATATCATTTTACCTAAAACCTCTCCCACTGGTCATACCATTAGAAAACATGTGGAGCAGTGTTGTATGCCAAGAAGAGTGATGGAGGAGGAGAATGATTTTAGGCATTTTTGATTATTTCAAAGCTGATAAATTTTTTAAATGAACTCACAAAACTTTAATAGTCATTTTAAAATCTTTCCACAAATGCCACACTCCTCTATAGGTCGTATAACCACCAAAAACACCTTTTCAACTATTTTCTGGATTTGACTAAATGCCTACAAGTTTTTTAGTTATTAATGACATTAATGATAATATTATGGCATAATTTACATTTATGAATAGTTTAGAACATGTTCATACCTTGGATAATTGTACAACATTCATTAATGACTCTAAAAGTGACCCTAAGGGACATAAAATGACTTAGGACTAGATTTTACTATGACCAAGGCTAATAGATCATTAAACAACATTAAACAGGACCATGACACTCCATATTGCATAATAATATATCCTTGTATCAAGGTTTTTAATAATGAGGGTTGACTTATTTTGATTTGTGGTCAAAATAGTCAATAATAGTCAATTATATAACTATATGGATGGAGGATGATACAAGATAATTTTATGTAATAAATCCTCCCTCCTCAGGTGATGTGGGAATTTGTCTAGGTGAAAGTGTGGGAATAATTTCTATATCAATGAGTCCTTCCTTAATTTCTATGATGCAAATTGGGGATTATAACCTTTTTTAATCTCTCCTCTATCTTTCTAGTCGTATCCTTTATGATTTTTTTTCTTGATACATAGAAATAAACTCTATATTATTTATATACCCTAAATCAATATTTAAGACTGAACCTCCTTAAAAAAATCCCTCAACCATTTTTTACTTGGTTACTGTTAATGTCTTAATATTGTGCTTGATCTTAATCAATCAACAATAGGAAGTTTCAAGCTGTGGGACAATGCAGCTTGAAACAACCTCCAGATTTTAGAGAAGCTGGTCTCTTCTTTTGTATTAAGTGTTTGGGGGAAAGGGATAGGGAATTATATAGAAACACAAATGCAATAATTGAAACCTAAATATGGTGATGTGCCTGAGTGTAATCCTAATCCTAACCTAAGCATAGTGAAACTATATATATGATTCAATTACATTTAAGAGCAGACAAGTGCATGATCAATGTAAAAGATTGAAATAATAGAAACAAAGGCTCAAAACAGAGGCTTCTTTTGCTAAGATACAAGAATTGTCAACCAAGGCATAGTGTTCAATCTTCTTAATAGAATATTCCAGTCATACAAAAGATGCAGAAACACACACAGTCATATAAACCTTTCAACTCAAGAAAATGAGACAAAAGCAAATGACATTTCCAATCACAACACTAGAAAATCTACAGTATAGACTACTTTGCAAATGCCACAGATAACATCAACAAGGGCATAGTGTTCAATCTTCTTATTGAATCTTCCAGTTATACAAAAGATGCAAAAACACACACAGTCATATAAACCTTTCAACTTAGGAAAATGAGACAAAAGCAAATGATATTACTGGTCAAAACTCTGAAAGTCTAAAACTATATCCAATCCTCTCTCTTTGTATCTTCCATCTTTTATAGCCTCAGACTCACAGACAAAAGTAATTTTTAAATTTTTCACATTCAATGCCTTGGATACATCCTAATTCGGCACATTCAATGCCTCGGAAAGGCCATGCTGGAGAAGAGTGGCTGCCCTAATTGTGGCATGTCAATTCCTGTTTGGTACCTCCTTTTGCACCTGAATTTCAAATTTCATCACCTACTAGGCTGCACAACTATCCATTCCAATTTAATCTCCTAGGGGACAAATAGATGGCCCCTTTAATGTTTGTAGACCCTAAAAAACTACCTAGTGAACTGCTCCATCTACCAAAAATAACTCTCACCAAATTTCCCTCCAACTCAATTTTGAAATGGACACACAAAACACCCTACTCTTTTGAAAAGGAAGAGGACACTTAGTCAATTACCTTGAAAGCCTTAGAAGGCCCTGGAGAATGACACTTGGCACTTTTTGCTTGATTTAATGAAGACCCACGGCTCACTCCACTTTCCCTTTAGCTATGCTATAGAAATATTTAGGACATAGGTCAGGCTTCTCAAACAATGCCACTTGGCAACCTCTGCTGACCCTTGAGATAAAATCTGGGACCCACCATGTTCTTTTTAATGAAACTCAAAGATGACTCTTAGATGTCAACACATGGTGGCTTCCAGGGCTCTTGGGAAGATATGTGGCATCTTCTGCTTCTCTGATTATGGGTATGTGGCATCTTTTACTCCCTCCAAGAATGAAGTAGGAAGGGACTCAAAAAGTGACACTTGGTAGCATCCACTATTGCATGGCACTTAATCAAAATAAAATGATGCCTTTCTGCATTAAACCAAAATAATGACCCTAGGTGTTAAACCAAAGTCTCTCAAAATTTGACACATGGTGACTTTTGATGCTTTATTAAAATGGGTTTAGGGCCTTCCATGATTGCCACTTGGCACCTTTTGCTGCATCCTGCTCCTTAGTCTTTTTGAAAACCTTTGCCAAAAAGAAGAAATGTGGGTATTAATGAGACATGGATGCTGACATGGGAAGCTCCTGATTAGCTACTATTAGGTATGTGGCATGATCCGTGGTCCTTTGGAAGTTACAAAAAGAGTCTCGGATGACACCAACTGGTTGGCTTCGAGTTTGAGAAAGTGACACATGGCACCTTCCGTGCAAACTCAACACTTAATGCAAAATTGAAATAAAGAATTAGAAGAGAAAGAAAGGCCCATGCTCAGACAATGCCACTTGGTCACCTCCACTACACTTCGACACTTGACAGAGAATGAACCCGTGCCCTGCTCCAACGCTGCCGCTATGACCAAGGTGAGTGGTAACCAAAATTGTAGTGCTCGACTAAAACTCGAATGCAATGTAGAGTAAAAATTTACTCTACAATTACTGGCGACCCTTAAGACTTTTGAGCCTACTCAAAAAGAAACTCCACCTCCCGCTAGATCAAAATTTTGAAAATTATAGCTTTAAAAGAACCGTCGACACATGTTTAAAACACTTATTTAAATGAGAGTGGGAAAATAATGGAAAAACAATGTGAAAAGGGAAATTATTTAACTGTAATACATTAGAGACCCAAGTCAATAGAAATGCTTTAAATAGATTCTATTTACAAGAATCTCTTCAGGCTCTCCTTCCATCGACTTTACCTCAAATGAATTCTTCTATTTGCACGGATGAATTTTATATAGGCCAGTCCACAATGCTTCAAATTTGGTATGTTGACCTGACTTGGCAGCTCTCGCATCCCATTTCAAAACAATCGAGCCTACTTTAAAATGAGGATCTAAAGTCCTTTTATTAAAATAAGCTTTAACCATTCCCTGATGTTTAATCAATGAATCATGGGCCGCATCCCTCTTCTCCTGAACTTCCAAAAGTTCTACAAGCCTAACCTGCATGGGGCCATTTTATTTAATTTTGATTTGTTTGATTAGCTAGAGAGTGGGGATTTCCAAGCCTAGGGGAATCACAGCAAACTTTCCATATACCAATTCATATGGGGACATTCTAATCACCTACTTAGGCGTGATTCTATCAGCCCATAGTTCTGGATTAAGCACTTTATGCCACTCCTTGTGATGATCAACCCCTACTCTTTTGATAAGTCTTACCAAGTTCTTGTTGGTTGATTTTGCTAGACCATTACCTTGAGGGTAATAGTTAGATGAAGTTTTTAGATAGATCCCATTTTCTAAGGTAAAGTCTGATACCTTAGACCCCAAGAACACTTTGGCATTATCTAAAATTATGGTGTGGGGAGCCCTGAAGTGAGTAGTGATACCCCCTAGAAAATCTAAGATCACATTTTCCGTTGCTTCCTTAGTTGGGACTACCTCAGTCCATCGAGTGAAGTAGTCTGTGGCAGTTAATATCCATTTGTGACCCATGTTGGACACTAGATTGATCATTCCAATTAAGTCGAGGCCCCACTAAGCAAAAGGTTCATCCATGACTATAGGACTAAGGGGCATGGCTGCATTCCTCCTCATCCCCATATGATATTGGCAGGATTGACATTTTCTAACTAGCTGATAACAATTTGCAAACAAGGTAGGCCAAAAATATCCTACCTCACTTATCTTTATGGCTGTGGTCTTTGCAAAAAAATGCCCCCCTGATATTTCATGATGCATTTCATGTAGTATTCTCCTGGCTTTAGCCTATTCTACACATCTTAACAATTTCCCATCAGAATTTCTTCTAAAAAGGACTTGTTCAATTAAAACAAAATGAACTCCATGTATCCTATAATATCTCCTCTTATTTTGAGGGAGTTCCCTTGGATAAACCCCATTTTTCATAAATTGAATCCTACTTGTGACCTAGTATTCTTGATCAACCTCTTGTAATTTTAGCACCGTCTCTGGCTCTCCTTCTGAATCTGCTTCCTTAGGTAACAACTTTTCAAGCTCTTGGGTTATATATTGGCACAGTCCCCTACCTCTGACTAGCTTGGTGGGTCTGACCTCTACATCGTGTTCAAGAATCTTAGTGATCCAATTGGCTCTTTTCTCTATAATCTCCCCCTCCATGATGTATTCCCTGACACTTGGGTGAGCTACAATTATCAAAATTTTGTTCCCTGATATCAGATGCCTAAATTTTTTGAGGGCTTTTACCATGGCGTAGGCTTGTCTTTCCACAAAATTATACCTAGTCTCATAATCTATAAGATTTTTTGATAAAAAGGCTATTGGGTGCTCCACCTCTAGCCTATCATTCTTTTGAGTCAAGACAGCAACAATATTTGACTCTCCTCCATAGACATACATTATGAAGGGCAAGGAAAAATTTGGGTTCTTGAGCACTGGGGTTATTGAGATAGCCTTCTTGACCCCCTCAAAAGCTTGCCTCCCTTCTCTAGTCCACTTGAAGACCAGGTCCTTTTTTAGCAAGAGTGTCATTGGTCTAACCAAGCCTAAAAAATTAGATATGAATTTACTGACAAAATTGATCTTCCCTAAAAAGGACTGGACTGCCTTTTTATTTGCTGGAAGAGGTAGGTCCATTATAGCCATAATTCTCTCAGGATCTATAAAAACTCCTTCCTTAGATACTATGTGCCCCAACAGTTTACCCTGAGGTACAAAAAAAATACATTTCTTGGGATTCAATGATATCCTGAAATCTTGACACTTCTTGAAGATAGATTCTAGATGATCAAAATGATCATCAGCATTCTTTGAGAAAATAGTAAGGTCATCTAGATAGACCAAGATAACCTTAATTATTAGCTCACCAAAGGCTATATCCATATCTCATTAAAAGGTGGCTCTTGCATTTGATAAGCTGAATGGCATCTTAACGTAAGCAAATGTCCCTCATTTGGTAGTGAAAGTAGTTTTATACTGGTCTTCTTCAGCTAGCCAAATCTAATTATACCCAAAAAAACCATCAAGTAAAGAAAACCTCTTTAATCTAGCCACAGTTTGCAAAATTTGTTCCATGGAGGGCAAGAGATAGTGGTCTTTCAAAAATGCTCTATTTAGATCTCTAAAATCTACACACAGTCTTACATTTCCAATCTTTTTCCTAACTAGGACTAGATTTGATACCCAAGTTGAGTGTTTGATTGGAAATATTATTTTGGAATCTAGAAGTTTCTACAACTCATCTACCATTAGAGGCTCTATCTTGGATTTATTGGTCTCTATTTCTATCTGATGGGTTTGGATCCCTTGATCAAATCTATTGTGTGCTGGATAATGTCTCGATTGTATCCATAAAGGTCTTCATAGCTCCAAGCTATGACTCTGTCGTATCTCTGGCACAATTTGATTAATCTTTCCTTCTCTTCTTAAGCTGTGTAATTCTTGACTTTTAGTCTTTTACCATCACTCACCTCCACTTCAAAATAGTCTGCCTCATCTACTTGGAACCTTTTCTTTCCTAGGATTACATCCTTTGGGTAAAACAAGTTTTCTAAGGTGATCAATCCTTTAGGGAGCTTATTAGTCTTTAATTGAATAATCTAATCACCATATGCCTCTTCAATTTTAGTTTGCAACTGATTAGCAAACTCATCTTATTGCTGTAAGAAAGAGACCATCTCGGCATCATTTTCAAACACTTGCCAATTTTGGTCATTGTCTGGGATGGTTGGCCTCACTATAACTTTTATTGACTCATTATTAACCAATATGCCAGTTGCTGGGTTAAATTGTGAGCCAATCTGGGCCATCCTATCAGCCTCAGAGTTTTGACTTCTAGGGATCATCTCAATATTGAAGGCTTCAAAATCTTCTATCAAATCCAAATCTTATGCTTGTAGGATCTCATTCTCACATTCTTGGCTGCTGCCTTTTCTCGTATTTGCTTCACTACTAGTTTTGAATCTCCTTTTACTTTTAGGTTCTTTATTCCCTTTTTATTAGATAATAGGAGCCCATGTACTAAATATTCATATTTTGCATCATTATTAGTGCAACCAAATTAGAATCAGATAGCCCTAAAAATTTTATCACCATTTGGAGCAGTAAGATAAATTCTTACTTCAGCACCATGTTTACTTCTAGCCCCATCAAAATTAAAAGTCCAGAGCTCTGAATCTTGAGCAGTAGGTGGTTCTTCTCTTATAACATTTGAGATCACCTGATCTTCATAAAAAATTACATACGTGCCCCAGCCAGTAGAGTCATCGTTCCCATACGGGTCGCTATGCATCATAGCCAACAACTGGTTGTTTTCTTCTTCTTGATCATGCTCAGTCCAATCTCCTAGTTCTTCAACAAAATTTCTTTCTTCTTTATTTAACATGGCATGATCTGCTTCTAATCGTGTTATTGGTTTATTGGTGATATGGTCTTTAGATAGTGGTTCAAATAGAATTTTCATCTTTGAACCGTATCTGGTTCTCAGAATAAGGTGAGACCAGTCTAGAGACATATATCCTCCTATTTTTGCTATAAAGTCTCTAGACAAACATAAATCAAAAATAGGAGGAATATCTATGACAATTATATCTTGGTTAATAATTATATTGGGACATGTGTATAACTGCAAGGGGAGTTGTTTGATTCTCCCTAAGGTTTGTACTATTTTACCATCTAGCTACATAACTCCCTTTGCAAGGGGTTCATATTTTATTTCCAAGGCATCAGCTATTTGCTTGGGCATCACAGTTGTACTAGCTCCTAAATCTATCAATGCATTATGTAGGAGTTTCTTTCCAACTATCAGAGTCAAATAGATAGGCTCTAGCTTGGATTTACTTACTTGTGCTGCATTGTTCATGAAGGCTATTATCGTTGGAGGAACTGTATCTTTGAGATTTTCCTTTCCAGCAAGTCCTCCCTTGGTAATAGCACCTTCGGGCATTGCTTGCCCTTTCAGAGCTTCTTGCAGTAGTGTCTTTTGTTCAGGGATAGCCAAAATATCCCATATAGATACTTGTGTTGGAGTCTTCTTTAATTAGTCCACTATATTGATTGGTCCCAAAGACTGAGTTTTTTGGTAATAGGGATACCTTATTTTTTCCTGAATCTAGATAAGAATCCCTTGGTCTCATACCGGCTGAGGCACTTCTTGCCTAACAATAGCATTCTTTTGCCCCTGAGATGGAGGATTATTCTTGACTTGACCACTTACAATCTCGAGCTACTCCACCATTCTCCTCTTTGATCTGGTGTAATAATCAGATTGCACTACTAGCCTCTGGGAGGTAGATGCTTCGTTCAAGAAAGCTGCTTCTTCATCCTCAACCCATGAGAACAAAGCATGTTCTAGGGCTATTTCTTCCTCTTGTTGCAAGGACATTCCTTGCATCTGAGCCACTAGAATTAAATTCTGCATGCTGGGAGACTAGTAGGCTTGATTGTTACTGGTACTAGCAAATTGACCATCCATTCTTCTCTACTCAGACACCTTTTATTGTAGATTACCCCTAGGACAATATCTGGGTGCGTGAGCATCATTGCAAGGGAAACACCAAGCATTAGTATCATCCACATTATTATTCTAACCTAGAACCATCTCCCTATTTAAGTTGGGAGGAAAGGTCTGGGAGGGCGTGGGAACTATAACTAATTGATTTGCTGGTTGATGGTCGGTTTGCCTTGGAGGGCCTTGATATTTGTTTGGTTGGGATGGAAACCTATTTCCTTGATAGCCTTGATAAGGAGGCTTAGGGAAAGTATTCTGTTGCCTCTTCATATTAATCAGCTCATTTGAGGATGTCCTTAGCATATTCTTGATATCGTCCATCTCAGATGACTGAGTGGGGACCGGTTGCTTTGTAGATGATGGAGGGTAAGTATACATAGACATAAGTGGGATTATAGATTTAGGAACCTCTTGAGGTAGGGGCAAAGTAATTTGGGAATATAGGCATAGGATGCCTCGAAGGTAACTTCCCAACATCAATTACATGATTCTCAGCTCTAACCGCATAGTCATAAGCTGTTGGCAAAGTATGTCCTCCCAGTGACTAAATCATAATAGATATATCTGAATTCAAAGCTTTGAGATAGAATAATATGGCCATACCAGGTGGTGGCTTAGCTGCAACAGGGATCCTATCCCAAGTTTTTTAGAATCTGGTGTTGAATTCAGACATGTCCTCTTGTGGTCCCATTTAAATGGTGATCAACTGCTGTAATAAAGAAGACTTATCACCTTTCTCTACAAATCTTTCAAAGAACTGATCTCTGAGTTGGTCCCATGTGGATATGGTATTTGGGGTCAAAGACTGATACCACTCTAAGGCCTTCCCTTTGAATGAGGTTGCTAACAACCTTAGGGCCACATTTTACTCTGTGACACCATGTATGGCATAGACATCTAATACATCTTAAAGATGTTCCACGGGTGTTTTTGAGTCTTGTCCACTAAATTTGGGTAGACCTTTTAGAGCATTTACTAGGATAGGATTCCAAACAACTGGTGGTGTTGGGAGGATTAAGGGGCTACCAATGTTCTAACTCACATAATTTCTTGGGGGTACAGGGGCTCCCATATTTGGTACTAGTATATATTGGTTAGCTCTTCTTCTTGGACTAATTACCATAGGTGGCAAAAGAATACTTGGATTTGTAGTAGATTGCGATATGGTGACTGGTCCATAGCTCTAACTCGTCGTAGCTCTCTAGTTCATGTGGTCTTGAAAAAAAAAACTTCAAGATGGGTCCCACCGAGCATGCCAAAAATTGTTGATTGTCTTAAAATTGCGCTTGATCTTAATTAATCAATAATAGGAAGTTTCAAGTTGTGGGACAATGCAGCTTGAAACAACCTCCAGATTTTAGAGAAGCTAGTCTCTTCTTTTGTATTAAGTGTTTGGGGGAAAGGGATAGGGAATTAGATAGAAACACAAATGTAGGAATTGAAACCTAACTATGGTGATGTGCCTGAGTGTAATCCTAATCCTAACCTGAGCATAGTGAGATTATATATAGGATTCAATTACATTTAAGAGCAAACAAGTGCATGATCAATGTAAAAGATTGAAATAATAGAAATAGAGGCTCACAACAGAGGCTTTTTTTGTTGAGATACAAGAATTATCAACCAAGGCATAGTGTTCAATCTTCTTAATAGAATCTTCCAGTCATACAAAAGATGCAAAAACACACACAATCATATAAACCTTTCAACTCAAGAAAATGAGACAAAAGCAAATGACATTTCCAATCACAACACTAGAAAATTGATAGTATAGACTACTTTGTAAATGACACAAATAACATTAACAAGGGCATAGTGTTCAATCTTCTTATTGAATTTTCTAGTTATAAAAAAGATGCAGAAACACACACAGTCTTATAAACCTTTCAACTCAGGAAAATGAGACAAAAGCAAATGATATTACTAGTCAAAACTCTAAAATTCTAAAACTATATCCAATCCTCTCTCTTTGTATCTTCCCTCTTTTATAGCCCCAGACTCACAAACAAAAATAATTTTTAAATTTGGCACATTTAATGCCTTGGATACATCCTAATTCGGTGCATTCAATGCCTCAGAAAGGTCATGCTGGAGAAGAGTAGCTGCCCTGATTATGGCATGTCAATTCTTATCTATACCTCCTTCTGTACTTGAATTTCAAATTTCATCACCTACTGGGCCGCACAACTATCCATTCCACCTTAATCTCCTAGGGGACAAATAGACGGCCCCTTTAATGTTTGTAGACCCAAAAATCTACCTAGTGAACTGCTCCATCTACTAGAAATAACTCTCATTGAATTTCCCTCCAACTCAATTTTGAAATGGACACACAGAACACCCTGCTCTTTTGAAAAGGAAGAGGACACTAAGTCAATTGCCTTGAAAGTCTTATAAGGCCCTGGAGAATGACACTTGGCACTTTCTACTTGATTCAATGAAGACCCGTGGCTCACTCTGCTTTCCCTTTAGCTATGCTATAGAAATATTTGGGACATAGGTTAGGCTTCTCAGACAATGCCACTTGGCAACCTCCACTGACCCTTGAGATAAAATTTGAGACCCACCATGTTCCTTTTAATGCAACTTGAAGATGACTCTCAGATGTCGACACATGGTGGCTTCTAGGGCTCTTGGGAAGATATGTGGCATCTTCTGATCCCTCCAGGAATGAAGTAAGAAGGGACTCAAAAAGTGACACTTGGTGGCATCTACTACGGTATGGCACTTAATCAAAATAAAATGACACCTTTCTGCGTTAAACCAAAATAATGACCCCAGGTGTTAAACCAAAGTCTCTCGAAACTCGACACGTGGTGACTTTCGATGCTTTATTTAAAAGGGTTCAGGGCCTTCTGTAATTGCCACTTGGTGCCTTCCATTGCATCTTGCTCCTTAGTATTTTTGAAAACCTTTACTAAAAAGAAGAAATGCAGGTACTAATGAGACATAAATTCTAACACATGTAAGCTCTCGCTTAGCGGCTATTAGGTATGTGGCACGATCCACGGTCCTCTGGAAAGTTGCAAAAAGAGTCTCAGATGATGCCAGCTAGCCGGCTCCAAGTTTTAGAAAGTGACACATGGTGGATTTCGTGCGAACTCAACACTTAACACAAAATTGAAACAAAGAATTAGAAGAGAAAGAAAGGCCCATGCTCATACAATGCCACTTGGCCACCTCCGCTGCACTTCGACACTTGATGGAGAATGAACCTGCGCCCTACTCTAATTCTGTCACTACAACCAAGGTGAGCGGGAACCAAAATTGTAGTGCTTGACTAAAACTCGAATGCAACATAGAGTAAAAATTTACTCTATAGTTACGGTTACTTTATTTTTGGGAAATAAAATACTATAGTTTTTCCTAATTAGTTTTTTATCATGGAGAGACAAAACATGTGGTATGAGCTTTCATAGTTTATCCTTGTAATAAAAGGCAACTTTTTTTAATTTCTAATTTCTAGTTGTGAAGAAATAAAATTTAATTTAGAAAATAATAAATGTATTCTAGAAAGCAATAAAATTAATTTGGAAATAAGGGAATCTAACTCAACCTCCTAGGATACGAATTAGTGAAACTTGTCCCTGAAAATCATGTTACTATGATGAACATAATCAAACCATTGATTAAAGTTGAGGTAACAACACTCATGTATAACCCAATGGCCAATTGTTTTATTTATTTATACTACTATTTTTTTTAATTTTCAACCCAAGGAATGTATTTAGAATAAAATTTTCATTTTATATGAAAAACTATTCTATTTTGAGGGTTGATGTTCTTAAATATTACATATAGTGAAACACACTTATATAGGAAAGGAAAATATAAGAATGTAAATACTATAAATGAAATGCTAATCTATGTTGGGAGCTTACCACATGGAGTTAAAATACATAAATAAAATTAAAGGTACATTAAGTTACATGAATGGAATTTAATTTAAATTTACACACAATATAAAGAAACTATCTAATAGATTAGAGATTAGATCACCAAATCCTTATGATTGGGCCCTATCATGCTTGGAATAGATATTGAAACATCCTATAATTTCTTAAAATAATATTAAATAAAAAAATATATTTATTGAGTTAACTATATCATCTAATGAAATTTATATAGCTCATTATGATATGACTACAAATATTTAATAAACAATATCTTGATCTAATTTAACTAAACTTCACTTACCTCCTAACTAATTGTAGCTTACATATTATCTCTTTACTATGGAAGTAAACACATTATCTAAATATTATATTATTTTTAATTTATAACCATAAATATGTGGTTATTCATCAAATGCATGAATACTAAAAATCAATGCTAAAATAACAAAATGATTATAAGAAGTTCCAACAAAGTAAACTAACAAGTAGATAATAATAGAGTATGAGAAACCAAAATATTTATTTGTTGCAACTAATTATGGTGTATGATGAAATTACGGATGAATAATATTATTTTCCTTACAATTAAGAACTATCATAATTGTCAAACTTTGGGAGTTAACTTCTCAAAACTTTTGTCTAATTATGAAGCCTTCAAACATGTATCCACAACTATTATTATGAGTGGTGCCTAGTTACTAAAATTAGAACCTAGTTACGACATGTATATTTATAAATTACTTTGGGTAGTGTTGTCCCCCAAAAATATCAGCACATTTCTGGGACAACATTTGAACTATTTTGGTCTTACAAACCAAAATTATCTCTTCTCTTTTCAAAAATTTTCTTGGGCATTCAAATTCTTTAGTTTTCAAGCTTTTCTTAAATCTACAAACTCTGCAGGCTTGAATCTACAAACTCTGCAGGCTTGAATCTACAGACTCAGCAGGAAGAAAAATTTGTGGACTGTGCAAGAAAAGGAAAATCTATGGATTCTATAGGTAGGTTCATTTTTACAGGTTTAAAGGCTTCTGTAGGTGGTTTCAGTCAAAAGAATTAGTTTTTCAACACTTAGTCATTTTTCGAGACTGTTCAGTGCCTTGGTTCAAACAGAAATCTCCATCGGCAAACACAAGTAACAGGTTCAATGAGTTCAAGGTTTAATGGTGGGTTCAACCAAAGGAACGGTTCAATGGCTTAGTTCAACCAAGAAGTTTAATGCTTTATTTCACTTAGGTGGTTCATTCCCTTTGTTTCAGCATCTTTTGGTTCAATACTTAGTTCATCAACTTGGTTCATTCAATTGAACCATTGGCTTGAACCATTTTTGGTTGAACTGATTGGTTCAACCGATTGGTTCAATGTCTTGGTTCAATGAAAAGGTTCAAAATTTTGGTTCAAAGGCAAGTTCAATGTTTGGTTCAATACTTAGTTCATCGGCTTGATTCATTCAATTGAACCATCGACTTGAACCATTTTTGGTTTTACTGATTGTTTCAATGTCTTGGTTCAATAGAATGGTTCATCACCAAAGTTTAAATGGACAATTCAATGCAAAAGGAAGCTTCCTGAAGGACAAGTGCCCTTGCAGAGGACACTTAATCGAAAAAAGAACCCTTTGGAAGGGTCATTTTCAAGGAAGCCGAAAGGTAATTCTTTCATATTTGTTTAAGGCATTTAAAATTGGCTAAGACATAATTCTTTCAGATTTTTATTCAAAGGAATTCCTTCGAACAAAATTTTTGAAGGAAATCAAAGAAGTGAATGCGGGAAAAAATTCCAAAGACTTGTTCAAAGACTTGGTGGAACAAATCTCCGCAGACTTTTCATCCACAGGAATTTTCCCTAGACTTTTTGTCCACAGGAATTTTCCATGGGGAAAATGTCTGTGGGAAATGTCCACAAGGAATAGCCTAGGGAAAAGCCCAGGGGGAATTTGTGAAGGGCCATCCAAGGACCCTAAAGGGTAGGTGCCCTTGCGGGGGACTCTTGACTGCCAATTTGAAGACACTTCCTGAAGCCGAAGGGTCGTCTGAAGAAAGCTCGAAGGCCATTTAAAGACTGCCCAAAAGATAGATACCCTTGCAAGAGGCTATTCTGACTCAAAATGGGTTATTTCTTAAGGCCTAAAAGGGTAAGCCCAATCTAGAAAAGTGCCAAGCAAAAAGCTGAAAGAAGACCAACGGGTGACACACCTGAAGATGTCAAATTCAACACAGCCAACTAGCCATTGGAAACATAGTGACAGGGGCACAAACATCAAATTGAAGACAAAAAAATAACTATTGATCCTTTGAACATACATACCAGAATACATTCATAAATTTCAAGGCCAAGACCAGCAGAAAGTGGGGAAGGAATAGAATAGCAAACTGAATCTAGGACCCGATTTAATTAACCAAAAAAGGAGGAATGATGAAGATAAGATTAGATCGCCAGGTGGACATTGAAAGTTGCAAACTTTAATAAGCATGAATTGTTTCCCTGCATTGATAAAATCAAATGGGTAAAACACCCCTAAGTTCTAGCCTATCTTCTTAACAGATTCCAATGCAACATGATGTATTACTGTTCTCGAGTCCTTCTTGAAGAGGCTATCTAAGGGACTCTCTTTTATTGTAATATGGATCTCTTTTTTGACAATTAGAATGAAACTCTACCCAAATTGTAAGGCATTACTGAGACTTTGAGCTCAGATTGCTGATCATATTTTATTACTAGAATAAGAAAGCAAATGATTTTTTAGACTTTGTGTTGTAATATCTTTGTTGTTGAGGAAACTATTTTTATGTCTTTTTATTCAATATATTTTCTATTCTTTTAATTCAACAAGTAGAATTAGTGACAATAGTCAAGAAGGTGTCCTAAAGAGTCAAGTGTGGAGAGACTTTGTGCCCCCACAATTGCCTTTAGTGTGTTTTCTTTCCATTTCTGTGTAAAGGACTTTGGGATGACTTTGTGCCCTCATTGTCCTTCGTATCTTACTCTTAAGTAATTCAAGTGGAGACTTTGTGCTGCATCTCGATTTGATAGTTATTACATCCTTTGTTACATTTTTGTTGTTATTACTAGGAGTATTCTTGTGGTTTTATGAATAGTACTTCTGAAAGAAGAGGAGTGTTGTCTATTATTTCCGTTGAGTTATTCCTTTGATTTGTATGCATCATCTCTAAAGAAAAAGAGATGGATGGTTTGTCCTACCCTTGAGTATTATTTTCTTTATATATATATATATATATATATATATATATATATATATGTATATGTATATATATATATAGCATACCTATAGGGAACCTCCCCTTGATGAGAGGAAAGATCAGTCCCCTTCTGATGTGGTAAAACTACACATTTGGATGACTAATCTTCCTACTTTGGCTAATTAGACCTATTTTGTTTATCAGTACGCTAATCGACAAAATATCCAACCAACAGTTTTTGGCAACTCTACTGGGGAAATACCCATTATACATTTATATTCTATTCATTCACCTCCACTAATCGGCAAAGAATGCACAGTTTAAAGCCCTAAGCTTTAACTGAAGCAAGGTCAATTCTTTTCCATTTTTGTTTTACAATCTGGCAAATTCAAGGTATACACGAAGCCAAAGGGCTAAAGGTATCGTTGATCCTGTGTTCAAGCTGGCACAACAAAGTGATTTTGATCTATTTCTTTCACCATCTCATCTCCAATGAACCAAGAGCTTCCCTCCTACTAAAGCTAGATCTCCATTACCAAACGAAGTATCTACTTCTGCTGTTGATAAAGTTGTGCCTATAATTACCCCTTTGAGATTTGTTATCCCTCCTTTTTAGAATCCTATAATGGTAGTTCAAGGCCCTTGGGGTAATGCTTTTGGTCCTCTTAATCTTACTCTTCCTCTTCATGAGCTTCCACATAGTTCTAGGAAGAATTTCCCTAAATTCTATGGTGATGGGAAAGTTCATCCTGATGAACACATTGCAGCATTCAGTATAGCTTATGGAGTAATCAGAATGAATTTGAAGATGTAGCAGTCAGGATTTTTGTTGAAACACTACAAGGTGCTACTGTAGATTAGTTTTACCATTTACAGGCTCAGTCTGTGACTGATTAGAATACCCTTAAAGCTAAGTTTGAAGCTAGATTCAAACCTGCAGAAGATGCACATACACTTCTGGCTCAACTTACATAGATGAAGAAAGAGCCTCATGAGCCTATGAGAGACTTCATAGCTAAATTTGACAAATTGAGAAATAGAATCCCTATAATTGCTAGACCTACAGCTGAGAATCTCAAATGTTTTTTCATTAATTCTCAGCTACCTAAAGTCAGTTTCCTCTTGAGATGTGCTGGTCAAATAGATCTCATTGTAGCTCAACTTTTGGCCACCAAAGTAGAAGATGATCTCATCTTAGTAGGGAAAATAAGAAGAGATCCAAATAGAAATAGAGCTTCATCATCTTTTGAATTTGTATCTACAAGCACCACAGATCTAATGGTGCAAAAATTAGCAAATGAGTTGCTTGCTCTTAAAAAGCAAATGGCTCAAGGAATGTCTTCTGCTCCTACATACAGAAGGACATTCCCAAATTAGTCTTATCAGGGCAATGTTGCCAGGAACCAAGGGTAACAAAATCACCTTGCTCCCCCATAAGGGAAACTTGCCTTGGAAGCTCCTCTAACCAATTTAGCAATGGGATACCTTGAAGTAGAATCAAAATTCTCTTTCTAGCCTAAATTGAATCAAGAAAATGATGCTAATATCATTCAAGACAATCAAGAAGAATCAGCTGGCAACTCCCACATTGGTTTCTTGAATTACCAGGATGAACCCAGAAGCAAAGGAGAAGCTTTAGATGGATCATATCTAGTGTTTACCAGATCCAAAAATCAATCAGTCCAGTAGGCTGATAAAGAGCAGACATAAGAGCAACCACAACCAGTAGTCACAATTGTCAAGCCTGGGACTAATCTACCTTTTCAACCAAAAGATTTGGTAATCACCCAAAAGGTAAATACATCTATTTCACCTTCACCTTCTACTCCCAATTCACAAACCAACCCACCTCCCATCCCTCCTAAAACTCAAAAAGTTGAAGTACCTTTCTCTGTACCTAGCTCAATTCCGCCATTTGACATAATTAATTATGTAAAAAAGACAAAAATACAGATGTTTGAATTTGAATACTTGTAGTCTAATCCAGATCAACTAAATAAGCTAGTTTAATATGTTAAAAATTAGACCATCCTTATAGGGCAAAAGGATAAAAAAGTAATTATTGATTCTCCAAAGAATACGCCTATTCCAAATAATCTGATCATTACTCCTCTAGCTACTCTTAGAAAAATAGAACCCTTTTGTGTTTCCCTGTTAATCAATGGCCACAAGTTGAGTAACTGTATTATAGACTCAGGCACATTTGACAATGTCATGCTTGCTAAAGTCACTGAGTCTCTTGGTCTCACACTAACCAAGACATTTGGGAGATGTTTCTCTATGGAGAACAAGCAAGTACCATTGCTAGAGCAAATCGAAGATGCCCAATTTGCATTCGCAGCCTTTCAAGACAAGAGGATTAAGATGACTGTCTTGGTGGCTAATGTCCCAACATCTTATGGCATTTTGCTTGGGTGAAATTTATGCAAGGACATGGGAGAAGAACTGAGCATGGATCTATTTGAGGCAAGGATCCCTGTTCAAGGCGTAATAAAGAGGTTGCTCCCTGAAAAGGAGGCAAAATACGTGGTTACCCAAACATCAGCCCCTGCAACACAAATTTTTTCTAAGTCTTTAGGCAAGGGTAATTATTTCTTTAACACAGAGGATGTTCATGTTTCTACAGATAAAATTCTTGTAGCTGATAATCCAGGAATTGATCCAAACAAGACTTTAAGAGAATTGGTAGGATGCAGTATAAATAAGGAATGATCTTCCATCTCTAATGAAGAGAAATCTGATAGGAAATCAACTTCTGATGATGATAGCAATTCTTCCACCAATGATGAAGTTGAAACTGTGTTGATATCTCCTCAAGGAGATATTCTTCCTTCATGCAATTTTCAAGTCAGCAACACCAACAACATAGCTAGATGTGAATCTCTGATGCTTAAATTGAAGATTTCTCAAGATGAAGAAGTCAAACTCCTTCACATCAAAGGAGATGTTAATCTGATAGTTTGTCAAGAGTTTGATATGGACAATCCAATCATATGCTAGACTGAACTAGAAGAACAACCAATTATGGTAATGGACCATGCTGCTGAAAATCAAAATTAGGAAAAGGAACCCTTTGTAAGGAGAGCAAGGAGTTATGGTTTTTAGTTTGAATACCATGTCCTACCATAGAGTAAAAAGAAGGAAAGACCAAGAGGAAGATGCAAAAAATTGGTTTCCTAGTGGAGAGCTCCATTCACCCATCACCATTTTTGGGGACAAAATGTCTTCTTACTAGTTTACCAAAATGGCACACTATTTTCACTATCTCTCAAGAAGCAACATCTAAAATACTTCAATTCTTGAAGTATTAGATCATTGCATATGTATATATGTATATTTGTATAGTTTTTAATTCTATTTTGTTTTGTTTGTTTTAATTTTTGATGCCTTCCATTTTTGGATAGCATGACTCTGTAGCCCAATGGTACACATGAAGACATTGGAGATTCTAGATTCTACTCCTTTCAATTCTTTTTGATATTGATAGAAGTTCCCCAACTAGAGCTAGTTGTTGTCCCCCAAAAATATCAGCTCATTTTTGGGACAACATTTGAACTATTTTGGTCTTACAAACCAAAATTATCTCTTCTCTTTTCAAAATTTGTCTTGGGCATTCAAATTCTTCAGTTTTCAAGATTTTCTTAAATCTATGGACTCTGTAGGCTTGAATCTATGGACTCTGCAGGCTTGAATCTACAGACTCAACAAGAAGAAAAATCTTCAGACTATGCAAGAAAAGGAAAATCTATGGACTCTGCAGGTAGGTTCATTTTTATAGGTTAAAAGGCTTTTGTAGGTGGTTTCAGTCAAAAGAATCAGTTTTTCAACACTTAGTCATTTTTTGGGACTGTTTCAGTGCCTTGGTTCAAAGAGAAATCTCCATCAGCAAACACCAGCAGCAGGTTCAGTGGGTTCAAGGTTCAATGACAGGTTCAACCAAATGAATAGTTTAATATCTCAATTCAACCAAGTGGTTCAATGCTTTATTTCACTTGTGTGGTTCATTCCCTTTGTTTCAACATCTTTTGGTTCAATACTTAGTTCATCAGCTTGGTTCATTCAATTGAACCATTGGCTTGAACCATTTTTGGTTGAACCAATTGGTTCAACATCTTGGTTCAATGAAAAGGTTCAATGTTTTGGTTTAAAGACATGGTTCAAAGGCAAGTTCAATGTTTGGTTCAATACTTAGTTCATCAGCTTGATTCATTAAATTGAACCATCAGCTTGAACCATCGACTTGAACCATTTTTGGATCAACCGATTGGTTCAACGTCTTGGTTCAACAAAATAGTTCATTGCCAAAGTTCAAAGGGGTGATTCAATGCAAAAGGAAGCTTCTTGAAGGATAAGTGCCCTTGCGGAGGACACTTAATTGACAAAAGTACCCTTCGAAAGGGTTATTTTCAAGGAAGCTGAAAGGTAATTCTTTCAGATTTGTTTAAGGCATTTAAAATTGGCTAAGACATAAGTCTTTCAAATTTTTGTCTGAAGGAATTCCTTCAGACAAAAAGTCTAAAAGAAATCAAAGAAGTGAATGCGAGTAAAAAATCTGAAGACTTGTTCAAAGACATGGTGGAATAAATTTCCATAGACTTTTCATCCACAAGAATTTTCCCCAAACTTTTTGTTTGCGGGAATTTTCCCTGGGGAAAATGTCTGTGAGAAATCTCCATGGGGAATAGCCTAGGGAAAATCCTGGGGGGAATTTGTGAAGGGCTACCCAAGGACACCGAAGGGTAGGTGCCCTTGTGGGGGACTCTCGGCTGCCAATTTGAAGACACTTCCTGAAGTCAAAGGGTCACCTGAAGAAAGCCCGAAGGCCATTTAAAGACTACCCAAAAGATAGATACCCTTGCGGGAGGCTATTCTGACTCAAAATGGGTTATTTATCAAGGCTCAAAAGGGCAAGCCCAATTTGGAAAAGTGCCAAGCAAGAAGCCAAAAGAAGACCAAGGGGTGATGCGCCTGAAGATGTCAAATTCAACATAGCTGACTGGCTGTTAGAAACATAGTGACAGGTGCGCGAATGTCAAATTGAAGACAACAAAATAATTATTGATCCTTTGAACATACAAACTAGAATACATTCATATATTTCAAGGCCAAGACTAGCAGAAAGTAGGGAAGGAATATAATAGCAAACTAAATCCAGGACCTAATTCAATTAACCAAAAAAGGAGGAATGATGAAGATAAGATCAGATCGCTAGGTGGACATTGAAAGTTGCAAACTTTCAATAAGCACGACTTATTTCCCTACATTGATAAAATCAAATGGGTAAAATGCCCCTAAGTTCTAGCCTATTTTCTTAATAGATTCCAATGCAACATGATGTATTACTATTCTCGAGTCCTTCTTGAAAAGGCTATATAAGGGACTCTCTTTTATTGTAATATGGATCTCTTTTTTGACAATTAGAACAAAACTTTGCCCAAAATTTAAGACATTACTAAGACTTTGAGCTCAGATTGCTGATCATATTTTATTACTAGAATAAGAAAGCAAATGGTTTTTTAGACTTTGTGCTATAATATCTTTGTTGTTGAGGAAACTATTCTTATGTCTTTTTCTTCAATATATTGTATGTTCTTTTAATTCAACAAGCAGAATTAGTGACAATAGTCAAGAAGGTGTCCTAAAGATTCAAGTGTGGAGAGACTTTGTGATACCATAATTGCCTTTAGTGTGTTTTCTTTCCATTTCTATGTAAAGGACTTTGGGATGACTTTGTGCCCTCATTGTCCTTCGTATCTTACTCTTAAGCAATTCAGATGGAGGCTTTGTGCTGCATCTCAATTTGCTGGTTATTACATCCTTTGTTACATTTTTGCTGTTACTACCAGGATTATTCTTGTGGTTTGCTGAATAGTACTTCTGAAAGAAGAGGAGTGATGTCTGTTATTTCCATTGAGTTTTTCCTTTGATTTGTACGCATCATCTCTAAAGAAAGAGAGATGGATGGTTTGTCCTACCCTTGAGTATTATTTTCTATATATATATATATATATATATATATCATACCTACAGGGAACCTCCCCTTGATGAGAGGAGAGATCAGTCCCCTTCTGATGTGGTAAAACTACACATTTGGACGACTAATCTTCCTACTTTGGCTGATCAGACCTATTTTGTTTATTAGTACGTTGATCAACAAAATATTCAACCAACAGGTAGATCACCTACTTTATATGGATATATTTCATAGTTGTTAATGGTAGCTCACCTAGTTTTTGTAGGTAGCTTTGTAGTTTATACAATTGCACAACTAATTGATATGGGCTATAAGAAAGGTAAATGAATATTTTATCCTTCACATATTTTATCATAAGACAAGTTTAAAACATTATATTATTAATTATCAATTATTTTTTATTAATTCAATAAACATTCAATCCATTATAAGCATACTAGTTTATATAAAGATTAAAAAAAAATTAACCAAAACAATGTGCATATATCCACATAATGTAGGCCAAATGAATGTGAATAGCAATATAGGAATGTTTTTAAGGAAAAAATATGAGGTATAATTGTACTCATCACATATGATTTTATATTTTATATATTAACATCATTTACTAAATTATTCCCATAAACATTTGTATAAAATGAGATATATAATTTCTAAATATCAAGGTTATTTGGATATGAATTGTCTTAATATTCTCTAACTCCAAAAACTATGAATATACTATGAGATAATGAATCATATAGATCAATAGGATTAAATTTTTTATTTCATAAATGATAATCTTTCATATTTTGAATAAAATTATTACCATCATCACTATCATACCAATCTGTGAGAATGCAATTAGGGTCTTTTGAATTTATTAACAAAGGGAGATCTATAATTTAATCTTTATGCATTAGGGTAATTTGTGGTGTTATCTTTGTATCTTTATTTAATATTTATAAATATTTCCTTTTATTTTTTTTACTTGATTTATACATCACATATGTAAACCTTTAATCCCATGGGATGTGTTCAAGAGGTGGTATTATTAAGTAATATTATAAATGTGCTTCATTTTGATTAGTAGATTTTTCTATTTTTAAATATCTAAAGGGATTTTCATCTAGATGGATTGAATATTAATAACCATCTTGTAGTAACTTAATGGATTTATGTAGTGTGTATTAATACTTCAAGTGTGTTTGTCCAAGTTTACCCCAAAAGTAAATTATAATATAAAAGATTAGGCATGACTTAAAATAATGTGGGTAATATCTTGGGTCCAGATATTATATCCAATGATATTTTCCCAATTACCTATATTGGATAACTATCATATCCTATTGTGGTTTGATATTAATTTTAATAACATTCATATTTATGCCCATTTTTTATAATAAATAATCACTGTATATTTTTCAAACCTTAACCATAATCTATTAGTACATGTTAGACTCCATTAGTTTGAACATAAACTTGAATGAATAATGAGATTTTTTTCTAAGATCTACTTAGGAGATAGGTATGATTTATTAATTGAAATAATTTTATGTGGATCCTTTAATGTATTCATGATAAAATAAAAATATGTTGGTTTTATAGTATTAATAAGTTTTTTTTATCATACAATTCTTCATATAATATGTTCTTGTAAATAATTGATATTTATAATAACTCAAGTATAGAAATATAACACGGTTATTTTTTAATGATGTGATACGCTTAAGGTTTATTATTTTGCCTCATGAGAGGTAGAGGGGTTTAAGTAAGAACATTTTAACTATGTTTGTTATGTGGTACCTTACATCTTCGATTATTGACAATATAGATAATGGTTTCAAATATTATCCCTAAGATAATTATGGGGGCAAGATGATAGCTAGTATAAATAAAGGGATTCAATCATGGATTTTGATGCCTATGTTTAATTGGTAATAACTTAGGTTAAATATTCCAAAAATATTAATTAATGATAAAGATGGGTTATTATTAATTCTAACCTCACTAAGAAACTTAGATTGAATCCAACTATACATAGCCAAGTAGAACAATATGAAACGAATGCAATCATTACTTGAGTGAACTAAAATAAACATTATTAATTTATTAAATCCTTGTGTGAATTGTGATATGAGGGAAAATAAAAAATCATGTCTAAGCATAAAACCTAAGGCATCAATTAAAAAACCCTAGAATTAAGGATGAAACCATAGGGTTTTTAAATGTTCAAGAAATATCAATGTTCATCAATATGTTTACCCTATTTTTAGAATAATGTGAATCACATATGTTAAACTTTTATAATTAATTTATATAGTGATATATAAAAATACATAATTAAATTTGAGCATAATTAATTGACATTATTCTTAGAATGCAATTTATTATTTATTGAAAGTGCTAATGAGATCAATATAATTAGTTCTACTATTTGACCAATCAACTAAAGCAATTTATAATAATATAAATGGCTTGGAAACATGCCTATGGTTCGTCTAGATCCATAAGTATTTCTTTTTCATGCATGGTCACTACTCTTAGTATTTAGAGAAAGCATTAATGTTAATGACTAAGAATGACATTATTATTTTTGGAAAACTTTGCTCTATATGACCATATAGTGTAATGTGTATCCATATAAAATCATACTATGTGAATTTTTTTTAATTGACTTTGTGCATAACTCCAAAAATAATTTTTCTTATCATTGAAACCATAGGTCCATATATTAAGGATTAAAACTTGTAAAAAGTGAGGAAATCTAATTTGGCTTAGCTAATACTATTCATCCCTGATGATGAATTCTCATTTCCTACATATCCAATAATCTAAAGAGAGAAGTAAATACACATATTTATGTCTCTTAGTGGGATTGTGAAATTTCATTATTTTTATATATGATTCCACATATAAATCTGTAATTTATCTTTAAAATGGTTACACTAGACCTAACTTGGTGCCTTAGACATGGAATATGACTACTCATAGTGACTAATATATAATTTGGGAATAATAGGGTGTATTTTACCAATGTATAATAGTGTATTTGATAGGTAATTTATAATTCTAAATTTTAATAATAAATTTAAACTTTATTTTTTACTATATGTTGTTAACTGAGTAATTTCCCATGTAACTAACCTGTTAAGTGAATGGACTAACCTAAGGAAATGATTTGATTTATTAAAAATATAATTGATAATTAAAGGGTCATAGTATTAATCTCAAGATAATAACATCAACCTTATTTTATGAGTATGATGTTAGTGTTTAGGAGACATTAATGTCAATATGGCTATATATAAGTGTCTCTATAAGATATTTAACTCATTTAACACATATTGGAATGTTCTCGTACATGATTGATAGAAACTTATAATGGATAGGGATCATTATAAGCATGGAAGTGTGTGATAATGGATAATAATAGTTATTCAGAGACATGGAGGTCATGTAGGATAATATAAACCAAGATTGACATTTCTAGGTATAAAATACAAGTTTTTAATGTGTACATGTATAATATTATAAAAATAATGGAAGAAATAGTTTATTATCTTAATCAAATGATATATGTTATCATAATATAATTTTAACATTAACCAAATATTATGCATGTATTTTTTAATTAAATACCTTCTAATGATTAGTTAGGTGACTAGGTTTAAAAATAATACACATATTCTAAGTGGAAAACACTCTCTTGTGTGTAAGTTAAGGCTTACATATTTAGATTTTTTTCAGTTTACTTATGTTATTTCATGTAAAGTCCAAAATAATATGTTTATTTACTCTTTAATTCACAAAACAATTAGTTGTATTATTTTAAAGTAGTTGTGAGATATAATATATAGAAAATAGGAAGCACGCATGTTAAGGTATGTTTTTAATGTTGGTGTTGTGGCATTGATGTTGTCATTGATGTCAAGGTCAAGATAAATGTCATTAATGTCAAGGTCAAAGTTGATGTCATGCATGGTAAAGTGGTATGTGACAAGGAAATCTTATGAAAAGAGAGAATTTGAAGGAAACTTATTATATCTTTATTGAGAGAGAATTTAAAGGCAACTTGATAATTCTTCTGAGGTTGATGACATGTTTTAAAGTCAAGATCAAGATACAAGGTAAGCATACTTTTGAGAAGTAGTCTTGAGGAGAATTGTCATATAATAAGCCTATTTATAATAGTGTTGTATTCAAAGAATATTTATTGAAAAATGTTCTTGGTTTATATCATTGAGAGTTAGCTTGTTTGAGTTTAAGTCTTTGAGTACTAGGTGTCTTAAGAAGCCTAGTCTAGCCCTATGAGAAGGTGTATGCATGAAGCATAGTGAAGCTTGGTGAATTATGTCAATATAGGAATGAGAGAGTGTATAAAGTTGTGTAATAATGATAATGAGGCAAATAAGTCTTCAAAAGAGTTCCAAGGTCAGTTTTGAGGCTTATTCATTGTATGAAGAGACCTAGTGAGAAGTTATAGGCTTTGTAGTATGATGAGGTGAGTAGTCTGAGGCTTGTGAGAAGAAGATTGGTAGTGTATGAGCATGGTATGAGGTTTAATTAAATTATTATAAGGTTTTTAGATTAGTTCAAGTGGTTTCAAGGTTTGTTCAAGGTCTAAGTGTAATTATTAGTTCAAAGCCTAATGTGGAAAGAGACTTAGTATGGATTAATAAGGGGTCAAGTTTAGTTTCCAAGGTGGTAAAGATAATGAGAGAATTTTAATAGGCGTGAAAGTTTTTTTTAATTGTGTTTACCATGTTAATTTCATATTCGGAAAGAGAAATCATGAAAAGTGGGTCTTACGGTCTCTCAAATGCTAGAATGGAGCGTTGTAAGCCCAAAAGGGAATTTCATGTGCTTGTTAGCATGTGAAACATTTGCATGAGATCATAAAGATTTAATATATGTTGGGGAAGGATCCTATATAAATTTTAAAATAATTGGTTTTTGGATTAAGGGCCCAAGATTTATTATTGATTATTAATATTGTAAGGTGGTCTTAACACTCTCTAAAACCCTAACAATGACTCGATATGGAATATATTGATAAAAATGGATAAAAATGAATTAGATAACCTATTTTGATGACTAGATAATGTAGAGTAATATACCAATCACCTCCAAGTGTAATTTTTATGATAGATGAGTGAGTGGACCTTATAGGAAAAGCCATGTTTCTTAAAAAAATGGTATAGCAGGCAGAGTTGACTAAGTAAAAGTTGCTAAGTGGATGGAAATTAAAGATTAAGATTTGTCTTATGACCATGGTGTTTTTGAGAAGGATTTAAACCTAAAATATTATATACAAATCATATAAATTGACTTATCACTAAAAAGGCCTAGTGAGGAAGACAATGAGAAAAATAAGCATAAATGGGAATGAGATTAGGGATATGCTTCAATGGATTAGGGATGGATAAAATTACAATGGATTATTGTTTAAGACCTATAACACATGTCAATACTAAATATTATAGTCATATAAAATGTTTAAATTGGTAGTTTGAGTGTGGTTTGTGACATTCTATCCATAGCTCCTCTTTGCATGCTCTTATAACCCTCTTAGGTACCTTTTTGATTATTCCCAATCATCCATAGCCTTTAAAAAAAATTATATATCAACCAAGATATATTTCATAGGCCAATTCTATCCCCCTAGGTCTCGAGCCTATAGGATAAGAGCACCATACTTGGACTATAACACTGGACCCTAGAATGTCCCATTTTTGATGCTCTTGTCTAATTACATTTTGAGCCTAAATGACCATTTTCATCTGATTCCTATCCTTCATCATGTCCACCTATCATGAATACATTTTAATGATGACCAATATTTACCTATAAAATCCTATTTAAATTTTAATTATAAGAGGAGGTGACAAATCTTACAAAGCAAGTAAGAATACAAGCAAACTACTAAGGCAAATTTCCCTATTCTTTTCATACAATCACCCAACATAACTGTAAACCCATTCAAACTCTCATACCAGTACTTAGCCACCTCAATCACTCTTAATTTTAATTTTTTTCATATGTATAACACTATTTCACAAGTCACATTTAGGTGAAATAACTACATATGGCTTGATCCCTCTTCTAAGTATTATTATGTAGGTAACATACCCACAAAAGGGGTGTGGATCACATGTTTAGTGCATCTTAAACACACTAACACCCCCCTCTTTCTCAAGTTTTATTTAAGCATAATTAAATTCTAGGGTTTGAAGATTAAATAATCTCTACAAGGAGCTTCATTGACATTCAACACTTAAGTTTTCATAGGTAGACTCATACAGGGATAGTGAATAAAAACCTAAAAAACTTAAATATTTGTGACTAGTTTGGAAAATAGTGGCTGGAGTGGATTATATCATCATATCTCAAAGTTACCTATTTTTGGCACTCCTATTCTTTCATAGAACAAAATCTAGATTCTAATTTGTGACACTATCCTAGTCTTGCACAACCAATTTTAGCTTTATCTCAGCTGTCTCAGTCCAGTTTTAAGCTAAGTTGTATTTCTCCTTATTTATTGATATTTTTACAAAGGTTTAGGAGACACAATACATTATAAAAATTAGTATTATAATTATTTTAATATTATTTAATGATTTATTATTCTAGACCCTTAGCTTAATTTAGGAATAGAACTCCAATATTCCCAAAAAATTTAAATCATTTGGTGAACCTGACTTACTTCATTTGTGCATAAAAACCCTAACAACCCTAGAAAAATTTCTTTCTAATTTTTTCTAGCATTTTCTTAAATTTTTCTTAAATATTTAAATCAAAATTCTACATTTAATTTTTTTAAATTTACCATAGTAATTTTATAAATCATTTATTTCAAACCCTAGTTGCCTCTACTAGGTCCTAGTATTTTTCCAGTATTAATTTGATTTTTCTTTCATATTTAAACTAGAATTTCACATTTAATTTTTAAATTTCCATTATTAATTTTAAAAATAATTTCTTTCAAACCCTAGTTGAATTTACTACATCCCTTTGCTTCTTTAGATATCACCTTACATGTTTGTGAGCTTCGTATCCTTTTAATGCACATTCTAATTCATTAATTAGATTATATTTAGTTAATCTTCTTTTTCATTATTCAAGTTATTTTACTTATGCCATCTAATCTGCTTGCATCTATTCCTTTGAGATGAAGTGCAAGACTTAGTGGAAACCCTCTTGAATTTACCTAGATTCCTTCAACTCATTCATATATCATGGATGAACAACCAACTCAGTTTCCTATTATAGATCCTACAATCTAGATTACACTAATTTCCATGAAGATAATTTTGACAATGAACAATATGAGAATAAAAATAATGATACACATACTAATGTTCATGAACCACCACATCAAACTCTTGATCCACTTCCACCTATTATTAATAATGAAGTAATCCTCAATAAATATTTGATTCCTCAAAGTTTTAGAGAAAGACTCAGAGAACATCCTTGAGATCATACCCTTATCTTCAAATACACCATGGAAATTAAAAAGGCTAAGCAAGTTGAGTCTTTCATTCCTTCAGATAAACTAGTTACAAATGACACTATAGGGGTAACTATGTCTCAACAACCCCTATAGTAGCCCAACCTTCTTATGAGGCACCACTAGTTATGGCTAGTACATCTTTATATCCTAAAATGATTTCCCTTATGCAAGAGATAAAATATCTTCAATCCAAGGTGCTACATATTGAGCAAGGTGCCTCTATACCTACACAAGCCTTGGATTCTTTTTCTACTTCATACACCATTGGCATCCCATATTGCTTTTACACCCTTACCACTAGGTTTTGTTCAACCCAAGCTCAATCTATATGATGGAAAAGGTGATCTAGAGACACACTTGATATATTTGCATGAAACATGATTAGACTAAGTGCCAAATGACTAGTTACTAACCAAGCTCTTTCTACAAATTTTAAAGTATTATGCTCTACAATTGTTATATAGTCTATTGAATCATTTAATCAATGCATTCAATCCTTTAACTGACATGTTCCTAGCTCATTTTAGTATTAACATAGGTGACAAGGTTTTTTATGTCCAAGTTACATAATAGAAAAAAGGTCAAATGAGCATCTTATAGATTATGTTCTTCTATATAAGACTTTCTTGGCTAAAATGACTAGCCCCATGGTCAATCAAGAATTATAATATCTCTTCAAATAGATTCTTCTACCAATTTTTCATGAGTCAATAATGTTCAAAATATTCTCTTCCTTCACTGAGTTATGTCATACACTAAAGGAAAGGGAAGTCAAATGAATTTGAATAGGAAAACTCAAGTACACAAGCATATCAAAAATAATAAACAAGAGTAACATCAAAGTCCCATATAAAGTAAAGGTCAATGATATAAAAGGTCAAAATTAACCAATAGTTAATGTAGCTTCAAATCCCCCTCAACGAGTGGTTTTATACATGCCTCCTTGATGAACTTTTACCAATCTACCAATATCTTCAGCCAGAATCTTATAGTAGTAATTGGAATGTAATACCATATCTCTCCCTCCTATTCAAGAAGTTGATACAACAAAGCCTCTTCCATGAGGATATGATCAAAATGCATTTTAAATTTTTCATAAGGTACCAAGCCACATAATAAATAGATGCATCAATTTGAAACACAAGATATAGGATTTGATAGATAACAACCTTATTGACATTGACACTCTAGTTGAGCCTCCTCAGGAAAAACAAACATATGACAAAGCTCTAAAAAATTTCTCAAATCCTTTTCCATAACATTCTAAATAAGAGATAGGGGATACATCAGGTGTTTATCATGCATATTATGCACATCCTCCACCAGCTACATACCAGGTACCTTTAATTGAGTCACATCCTTTGAGAAATATGATTAGTGTGTATAATTCTAGAGTTCTCGCTAGACCTTCCATCTCCTTCTCAAAGTAGTAGATAGTCATGGATTATTCAGATTAACATGCACTCTTTATCAATGCATACATTAAGCATCATCCCATTCATAGTGTTCTCATAGATAATGAATCCAATGTAAACATGTGCACTATGCCATTATTGCAAAATTTGGGATATTTAGAGCATGATATTACCCTAATAGACATAGTTTTTAGTGGATTTAATGGGCACATACATAGTTCATTGGGTGATATTTTACTTCCACTACAGGTTGGTCCAACACATGTGTCCACACCATTTACTATTGTTTCTGGTGTAGGAGTCTTCAATATGTTTCTTGGTCAACCATGGATTCAAAAACTTCATACAATACCTTCTACATTTCATAGATACATGTAATTAATTCACACTAATCAAGTTATTATAGTTGGTGGAGTTCCATATGAGTTACCACTCTCCACTTCAGATCCATTTACTACTCTATAGTCACTAGTTTCAACTTATCCACTAGTTCCAATTCTTCCTCTAGTTTAGATTCAGACATAGTTGAGGCCTTCCTCACCATCATAGAAAGTTCATATACTTCCACAGAGGCCTCTTTTAGAGAAACCATAGTTTTATGACTCTAAACAATTTTTAGCTACAGTTTTCACACCCATATTAGTATCATTGAGGTCTTATGCATATACACATAGATCACATGTTTAGAGAGATTCTTCTAGTACTAGATGGGTCCCTAAGAGCCCTATAGTTGCATCCAATTTTTAGAGTTACACAGGGACCCCACAATCAGTTTCCACTATGGATATTTCAAAGCAATTATAGCATACATAGATTTCCAGGTCACAATCTCAGTTATTCCATCATGCTTCATGATCATACACAATCCCTCTCTTTGATATAGGACACCATGATAGGGAGTCTCTCATGAGACTCATCAGTTAGTATCATTTCTTCTCTATCTTGCTTGTCTATAGCTTCTTTTAAATTACTTGTACATAGTCTCTTTATGATTTATTACACATAGCTTATATTCTAAAATACCAAAAACATTTCAACTGTATGCATTATCCATGATTTACATTTCTACTAACATGCTAAACTTACATTTTGTTGTTCTATGCTATTGTTTGTTGAATTATCTATATTACCATGCTTCACTTGATCTTATTTGAGTGTGTGCAATGATATCCAAATCCTTTATTGCTTCACTCTACCCATTGAGGGGGAATCTTACTTCTACATTTGAGACATACATTGATATATCTACCTATTGGGGACATCTTCTACATGACTACACCATCTAGGTTATGCCATTCCTACACCACACACTCTAATTATCATGTTGATGTAAATTAATTACTAGATTACATAGATTACTCTATCAAAATTCACTAGTATATAACACTTGTGTATTTCTTAGCATATACCTAATCTTTTACTCCATATCTTGCATAATTTCACTTCCTACTTTGATTAGTTAGATGCGATTGAATTTCCTACATTTACATGACTTCCTTTCTTACTTTGTGTAGCTAGATTTGATTGAATTTATTAGTTCATATTTTGTCTCCTATATGTGTGTTAGGACATGTAACAATGTCTTTTGATTTTATTCTTATGTTTACCTTAGGAAATTTGCCAATGTCCTTTGCTCATACTCTTGTATGTATTTATGGCCCTCTTGCCAACCTTGTTTATTTTCAATTGTATGTGTATGTGGGAACTTGAACATGCTTTAGATGATTGATTCCTATTTTGAGTGACATGTGCCTATGTCCCTTGTTTTATTTTCCCCTTGGCCACTCTTGTATGCTTCTTACTTTTGGCCTTGTGTGCTTGTTGTTTGCTTGATTTTCACTATTTACAATGCCATGATCCACATCATGCATTATCTTATTTTCTTGGATGCCATGATGGACATCATGATCCATCCATCCTTGACAACTTATAACTAATAACTAACATTTTTAGTTTTAATTCATTATACTACACATGCTATTACATTGTTACATCTATCTAGGCATACCACTATTGATCTAACAATCTCCAATACAAACTATGCTATATCTTGAGACATCTTTTCAATTATCATTGCCATATCATGTATTTAATAACATAACACACTTTTAGGGATATTTATTCTAAGGGAAATAATTATAGGTTTTTCATTCCTACCATTAGAAGAGGGGGCGATAATCAAGGGTTTTGTCACAAAGATCAGAGCCCTCTACCTATCGAAACAAATAGTTTTCAAAACACTCAGAACAATAATCAAAGATCAAAATAGGTAAAACATACCAAAAAAATAGTGATGAACATAGAATAGTCATTAGAAACAACAAAGGACAAGAGTGCCAAAAGTGGACAATATAACTAGATAGTAGGGTGTCCTTTTTTTGGCACTCTTATCTAAACAACAAAAATTCCAATTTTTTTAGAAACAAACAAAAAGGTAAGTTTAGTTACAGTTTTATCAAATATAAATCATATTAGATTCAATAGTTTTAGTATATATTTTTATTAGAGAATCTAGATATAGGGGGCATCATTAATGACATGATGGCTCTTGCTTCCAGTTTTATATTGGGTAGTTGGTATAACTTCTAGATTAGAATCCATGTTATAGACACCAATGATTGGGGGCAATATGTGTGACACATTTGACTTCTTCTATTTTTGAGTTCATTTACATTACCCATGCATTCTCAATATTTGTGTCCTTTATTCCATTTGTAAGTGGTTGGAATCATTCATGAGTGGCTTCCATATAAGCCTAGTTCTTAGTTTTAGAGTGGCTTTCATACAAGCCTTATCTCTACCTTTTAGAATGGCCAAGATTATCCTAGTTTATAGTAGACATCTGGCTATCCACACCACATTATCAGATTTTATATCATTCATGGGCTTTATAAACCATCTCATATAATGCACATCCATACCGGTATCAGTTCATAGCTTCACTTAGTGGGCAATGATGGAGCCAAAAGACTAGCTAGCCTTTGTATTTTTGAGCCACCTACTCAGAGGGATTGAAAACATAGTCCAAAAATTGATTAACACACACATGATCACATAGCTTTACTTAGTGGGTGATGATATAGCCAAAGAGCTAGCCTTTGCATTCTTGAGCCACTCTTAGGTAATTGAGCACTCAGCTCCATTTATGATAATAATCTTGGTTCAACACATACCCATCATTACTCAACATCACTCAATATCACAATAAATTTTCTATTAGTTCACATACTTGGTGAGGTGTATTCATTCCTTTTTGTTCCTCTCTCTTTTACCTAGCCTTTTTACATTCTTATTTTGGACATAGTGTATCTAGTAAGAATTGATCTACTCTTTTTTTTTCATTTGCATATTTACACTTCACACTGTGATCTCTCTACACACACTCAACATCACACATCTCCATGGGCTTTACCTTTGTAGGTAAGTTTAGGTACACTTTCTATTTTTTCCTTTATCCTAGTATTTTTATTAATTAAATCACTAGAATAAAGGGGGGGAAATGTAGTCATATAAAAATGTTCAAATTGGTAGTTTGAGTGTGGTTTGTGACATCCTAGCCATATCTTCTCTTTACATTCTCTTATGACCCTCCTAAGTACCTTTTTTCTTATTCTTGATCACCTATAGCCTTATAGATAATCATTCTAGCTCAACTAGGCTCTATTTCCTAGGTTAATTATATCCCCATAGATCTTGAGCCTATAATATAGGAGCACCATACCTGGACTATATCACTAGAACCTAGGTTTTCCTATTTTTGGTGACCCTTTCCAATTGCATTTTGAGCCCAAATGACCATTTTTATATGATTCCTTTCCTTCATCGTGTTGGCCTAACATGAATACATCTAACCAATGACCAATAGTTCCCTATAAAATCCTATTAAAAGTTCATTTAGAAGATGAGGTGATAAATCTTATAAATCAATCAATAATACAAGTAAACTACTAAAATAAATTTCCTTATTCTCTGCATATAATCACCCAACATAGTTGCAAACACTTTCAAACTCTCATACTAGTTCCTAGCCACCTCAAGCACTCTTAATTTGGATTTTTTCATCTATATAACACTATTGCATAAATCACATTTAGGTGGGAGAACTACATATGGATTGATCCCTCTTTGGATTATTGGTATGTAGGTAGTGTGCCCACACAAGGGGTGTAGATCACACATTTAGTGTATCTTACACACACTAACCCCTCCTCTTTCTCAAGTTTTATTCAATAAAAATTAAGGTCTAGGGTGTGAATATTAAATTATATCTATAAAGAGCTCTATTGACATTTATCACTTAATATTTCATATGTAGACACATAGAGGGATAGCAAACAAAAACCTAGAAACCCCATATCTTTGTGACTAGTTTGGACATTAGTAATAGGAGTGGAATATAGTGATAGACCCTGAAATGTCTTATTTTTAGGAATCTTATCCTTTAATTTAATGAAAGATAGATTATGATTTACAACACTGTCTTAGTATTGTATAGCTAGTTTCAACCATCTTAGTCTAGTTTTAAGCTAATTTGTATTTTTCCTTATTTATTACTATTTTTAGAAAGGTTTAAGTGACACATGAAATTATACAAACTAGTACTATAATTATTGTAATATTATTTACTAATTTATTATTATAGACCCTTATCTTAATTTAAAATAAGACTCAAATATTCCCAAAAAATTTCAATCAAATATAAGTTTTGAAAATGATTGTATACAGTAGAAAGCTACTTCCAAACTAACTTGTCTAACATAGTGAGGTCTGTGTATAGTGAAGCCATGAGATTGGTCTATAAGACCAATATTAATATTGAATATTATAATATATTTGTTTAACTAATTTTTTAGTATGTTTAAGTATTATATAAACCCATTTTAATTTCATCATAGTGATTCTATAGGTTTCCTAAGTCATTATTTTCATGACTATGTTTTTGAAGTTTTTGGTAGTTCTGAGTAGTCATCTAACAGAGACGACTTTAAGGTGATTTTACTATATTTTAAGAGTATAATTCATATGAATATGTTATTAAGGTATCTAATGTTATTTTTAATTAATTTATAGTCATGAAATGTTTTTGTATAGATGTTGGTGGTCAAATGATCATGACTAGGTTTTGAAGTTAGTTGGCAATTCTAAGTGGTCATGTTGAAAGAGTGAGTTAGAGGATTTAATACCTATGTTAAAGTGTTTAAATAAAATTGTTATTACCTTGAGTTAATGGAGGTTATATCCATATTATTTAATGGTATTTTTGTTTGATAAAATTGGTTTTATGCTTTAATTTTGGTTGGTAGAGTTTTTGGTAGTAAGAAGGCCTAACTATGAGTAAACCTAATGGTGTGGTTCAAGGAGTGAAATAAGATAAATGGTATTGGGTAAATAAGGTGATTTTATTAGGGTTATAATTTAATCATGTTTTAATTTTTTCATCCATTTTTGGTTACTCAATATGTTCCAAGGAGGTCAAGGTAAAACATGTGTTTTGGGAAGGTCTAATTGCATTAGGTCTCTATTAGGCCTAATGGTGGTTTTGGTCCTCATGAGTGGTATCAAACCTATGTAGTGGTTTTTTATCCTATGAAATGTGTTTTTTGATATATTACAATGATTATCAAACTATGGATAGGTCTGTGTATGACCAAGGTATGTGAAATTAAGAGTAAATAATAAGAAGGTCTAATAGGCCTAATTTGACTAGTTAAAATATTGAGGTGATGAAAGAATGAAATTCAAGTTTATAAAATAGGTATATGGATTTAATACCATTATATAGGTGTGTTTAATATGTAATTAATTTATAATAGTGATTATATAAATGATGATCAAGGTCATATGACCTAAATCTATCAAGAAGAGTGCAAGTTGAGTGACGAGGCCTAATAGGCTATTTGAGAGAGATAGAAGAGTGTGAATATAAAAAAAAGGATATAATCATCATTTGAGTGATAAATATGTGTAGAAAGGTGATCAAAGGTTCTAGGTGGCTAATTTGGTGATGAGATACCTAGGAGGTTGGTGCCTCTATGTAAGTTGGTGCTTGACTAGTGAGGGGTTAGTGTTCCTTATGGGGTTACCTCACTAAATATTGATTAATTTATTATAGGAATTTAGTATAAGATATTTTTTAGTGGGTTTTATATTACATGATGGTTTACCACATATCTCTTATGTTCATATGTTGTATGCTTATGTGGATGCTTATTTATGCATTGGTTAATGTATGTGTTTAAATGAATGCTTCATGAATGATAAGTGAAAGTAAATGATTATTTTAAGGGCACAAATTCACCCTCCTCTTAATAATTTTGATTATAATAATTGGTATTATATAAGGTCCTTTGAATTATGCCTAATATCCTAAAGGATATCCTAAGAAATAAAATATGGCTAGTCAATTACAAGGTGGTTTCTCTACAAGTAAAAATCTGTTGATGGATCTAATTATGCTTTTTGGAGTGTCAAGATGAGAACATGTTTGATGTCTCAAGGTCATGCTGTTTTGAAATAATTTTTACATGGATATACTACACCCTCTATTCCCCCTATAGATATAATAGGTAAGAAGGCTAGTGAGAACAATTCAAAAGCAATGAATGGTATTCTGTGTGGCCTATCAGAGGTAGAGCTTGTGAAGGTGATGCACTATGTGTCTACCACAGAGATGTGTACAAATTTAAAGCCTATCTATTAGGGAGACCTCAAGTTCAATTTGTCTAATTTCAAACCCATAGAAGATAGTTTGAAATCCTAATGATGAATGAAGATGAGACCATTGTAGCCTACCTATTAAGGGTTGATGAATTGTTCAACACCATAAGAAGCCTAGGTGAAGAAGTGAAATAGTATACCATTTTTCAAAAATGTATTTATATTTTTAACTCCTAAGTTTGATTCTAAAGTGTTTGTTGTTCAAGATATGTAAGATCTAGACAAGCTAGAGATAGATGGACTTCTTGGCACCCTAACAACCTATGAGATGAGGACAAGTGATGAAAGACCTATAAATAAGGAAGATGCATTCAAGGTAGAAAATAATTCAAAAGAGAATAATACACAAGGTAATAGAATCAAAGATAGTTATTTTTTTAATATTGATGATGATAATTTGATAGATATATTTTCAAGAAAGTTGAAAACTAGTTCAGATAGATACAAGGGTAAGTTTCCCTTTAAATGATTTAATTGTGGAGAAATTGTAAACTTTACTAACAAGTTCCTTCATAAGCATAAGACAAAAGATGATGCATATCATGATGAAGTTCATGATGATGAAAAGAATTCTTATAATCCTGATAAGAACAATAAGAGTTTCAAAAAGTATGATGACCAGAGGAGTTCTTTCAAAAATAAAAAAATCTTTTACACCAAAGAAACTATAGCTCATCTAATGAACCTGAGAGAAGTGATTATGACAGTGACCATGAAGGTGTTGGTCATGATGTTAATGAATTTATCTTCATGGTTAAGGAAGAAATATATTAAAATAAAGAAGAGTCCATGTGGTTTGGAGGTACTTTTGGTGACTTAGATGAAGAAGAAGATGAGGTGGACTTTGAGGCTGAGTTGATGAATTCTCTAAAAGAATTGAAGATGGTGAAGAAGAAGAATAAGGTGAAAAGGTATCTTGTTAAAGAATAGGAGGATAAAATCAATTTATTTTAAGAGATATTGAGTAATAAATCTAAGTAATAAGAATAAATAGTCAAACAAATGGATACTCAAATTGAGATTGTGATTGCAAGCCTAAAGGCTAAAGAAGAAGAGTGTGCCAGGTATGTAACTAAAGTCGATTCATTGAGAGATAATTTGGATAAGGCATTAATTAAGGTAAGTCCTTTGTGAATTTTTAAAATATTACCAATGGTCTAGACAAAATTTAATGTATTCAAAAGACTTCTAATGACAAAATAGGTCGTGGTTTTAATAGAGACCAAAAGAAGAATACTAATCTGATCAAGGAGAATCAAAACATGAATGTCAATGGTCAATCAATGAATGATGGTGCTAGAATAATGAATATTAATCCTATTAGGAAGCCTAATGCTATAAGGTATGATAATCCTTCCAATGGTTATTGTTATTCATGTAACTAATTTGGTCATAGAGAAAGGCATTGTAGAAGACTATCCAAGAATGAATATGCATGGAATTATGAGGAGAATCATCAATCAAGGGATATGAATGAGGATTTTTTTTAACATTTTCATGATATAAGACACATTTAAATAAATATGAAATCACAACTCAAGAGGTATGGATAATTGTGCGTTTCCATTAAGAGGAATAGTGTGTTTTAATTGTCAAAAGGTTGGTTATATTGCAAAGTTTTGTAATCATGGATTCTCAAATAAATAATACAAGGTTGAGGCCCCTAGAGTGGAATAAATGAGACAAGATAGTGAATGGAAACCAAAGGTGGATAAGGTTAATGATGAAAAATATACAAGTCCAAGTGGATCATTTTCCATGGTGGAACATAGTATATATGTAAATGAGTGCCAAGAATTCTCCCTATTAGCTTAAGTTGTGGATAAAGGAGTCAAGACAAATAGACCAAGTTAGAATATTATTAAAATGGAGGTTGAAGAGGTAAAGCCATATAGGTTATTCAATCTTAAGAGGATCATGAAGAAATTTTAGTCTAGTAAGGACATGGAGATCTAGGAATATCCTAATTTTATGTTGTTTTATTACCCTATAGAAGAGGTGACTTTATTAGGCTTCATGGAGGCACTCGACTAGTGAGTAGAATAATGGAGGATTCTTTGTCTAAGGGGAATATTTTTAGTTTGTTTATGAGTTAAAAAAGAATCTCCATGTTAAGAAGTGGTTCTTGTTGGTTTATAGATAATTTGTTAAAAAAAGGGAGTTCCTTCTTTAGTTTTTGACAGTTTAGTGTTGTTCATTTGTTAAGGTATGCATGAGCTTAGGGGGAACATTTATGTGTGTTGAGTTTTTTTTCAAAGAGAGATAATGATATTATTTTTATATAAAATGTGTGTTTCCATTTGTTCTAAGTCCAAGGATCAAATAGTGGTCAGAGATGACCCTTTGTCATTAATGTCAAAGGGGGAGAAAGTTCCAGTTTGGGAGAAAGGTTATTTTGAAGAAGATATAGCTTGGGTAGATTAGAATGAATATATTTGTTTGAGTTTTTTCCATCAATGAAAAAGTTGGATATTGTTGAGGTATGTTATTATTGTTGGTGTTGTGGAATTGATGTCAAGGTCAAGATAGATGTCATTAATTTCAAGGTCAAAGTTGATGGCATGCATGGTAAAGTGGTATGTGATAAGGAAGTACTATGAAAAAAGAGAATTTGAAGGTAACCTATTGTCTCTATATTGAGATATAATTTAAAGTAAACATGTTAATTCTTTTGAGGTTGATGACATATTTTAAACTCAAGATCAAGATACAAGGTAGGCATACTATTGAGAACCAATGTTGAGGATCATTGTCATATCATGAGCCAATTGAGAGTAATTTTTTCTTGATATAATTATTATTGAATAATTTTCTTGGTTGATATCATTAGGATTTATCTTTTTTGAGTTCATTTCTTTGAGTACTAGGTGTCTTGAGAAGTCTAGTCTAGCCCTGTGAGAAGGTGTATGCATGAAGCATAGTGAAGCTTGGTGAATTTTTTTAGTACAAAAATAAAAGAGTGTATAAAGTTTTGTATGAATGATAATGAGGAAAATAATCCTTTATAAGAGTTCCAAGGTCAAATTTGAGGCTTAGTCATTATATGAAGAGAACTAGTGAGAAGGCATAGGCTTGGTAGCATCATGAGGTGAGAATTCTACGGCTTGTGATAAGAATATTGGTAGTGTGAGAATGGTATTATATTTAATGACATTATTATGAGGTTTTGATAGAGATTAAAGTGGTTTTAATGTTTTTTAAAGGTCTAAGTGTGACTATAAGTTCAAGGTCTAATGTGCAAAGATACCTAGTATGGCTTAATGAGGTATCCTGTTTAGTTTACAAGGTGATAAATCTCAAGAGAGCATTATAAAAGGTGTGAAAGGTTGTGTAAAAAAAAATTAATTAATTTTTAGGTCATATTCTTAAGGATAAATCATGAAAAGTGGGTCCTAAAGTCTATTGAGTGATAGAATGGAGTGTTACAAGCTTGAGGACTTTCATGTGCTTGTTGGCACATTAAATTTTTTAATGAAATCATAATAAGTTAATGGATTTTGTGGAATTATCCTATCTCAAGTTACCAAGCATTTATTTTTATATTAAGGGCCCAAGCTTTATGAATGATCGTCAAGATTGTAAGGTCATTTTAACCCTCTCTTTTACCCTAAAAATGACCTGATATGGAAAATATTGATAGAAATGGATTATAATGAATTTTATAACCTATTTTTATGATTGTATCATGTATATTACTCTCCCAGGTACCTCCATGTGGCATTGGTCTGACAAATGAGTGAGTAGACCCTAAAAGAAAAGCCATGTTTCTTGGAAATTTGCTATAGTAGGTAGATTTGACCAAGCAAAAGTTGTTAAGTGGATGGAGATTTAATATTGAGGCTTATATATTATGTCCATGGTGGTTTTTTAGTAGGATATAGACTTAAAATATGATAAAATTGTCATAGAAGTTGGCCTATCACTAAAAAGGCCTAATGAGGAAGATAATGAGAAAAATAAGCAGAAGTGGGAATGAGATTAGGAATGTGTTTCCATGGATTAGGGATGAATAAATTTTCATTGGGTTGTTTTTAAAGGCATATAAAACATTTCCATATTTAATAAAAGTTTTTTACATTATTTTATATAGTATAAAGTATCTCCCCAAACTAACTTGTCTAACATAGTGAGGTCTATATACAATGAATCCATGAGATTGGTCTATAAGACCAATATTACTATCGAATATTATAATATATTTGTTTAAATATGTTATTGTTATGATTAATGATTATATAAACCCATTTTAAGTTCATTATAGTGATTCTACATGTGCTTTAAGTCAATATTTTCATAATTTTTTTTTGAAATTTCTAGTAGTTTTGAGTAGTCATCTAGCAGAGATGACTTTGATGTGATTTGCCTAGAGTTGAAGAGTCTAGTGAATATGAATATGTTATTAAGGTTTATAATTTTATTTTTAGTTCATTTAGAGTCATGAAATTTTCTTTTACAAATTTTATTAGTCAAATGATCATGATTGGGTTTTGAAGCTAGTTGGCATTTTTGAGTGGTCATGTTACAAGAGTGAGTTAGTGGATTTAAGCCATGTGTTGTAGTGTTTAAATAAAATGGTGATGAAAATTAGGTCATGGAATTTATATCCATATGATTTAATGTAATTTTTTTTGACAAAATTGTTTTTGTGCTTCAGTTTTGGTTGGTAGACTTTCTGGCAGTAAAAAGGCGTAATTGTGAGTAGACCTAATGGTGTGGTTCAAGGAGTAAAATGAGCTAAATGGTATTTGGGAATTAATGTGATATTATTATGGGTATAATTAAATAATTTATTAAGTTTTTCATCCTTTTTTTGAGACTTAATATGTTTCAAGGAGGTCACAGTGAAACTTGTGCTTTGAGAAGGCCTAATTGTATCGGGTCTCTATTAGATCTAATGGTGGTTTTGGTCCTCATGAGTGGTGGCCAACCTATGTAGTGTTTTTTTCTCATATGAAATGTGTTTTTTTATATATTCCAATAGTGATACAATTATTTATAGGTTATTTTTCTGACTAATGTATGTGAAATCAAGAGTTAAGTATAAGAAGAAGGTCTAATAGGCCTAATTTGACTAGTTAGAATATTGAAGTGATGAAAAAATGAAATATAAGTTTGGGTGATATGTATAAGGATTTAATATGATAATAAATGTGTGTTTAATATGTCATTAATTTATAATATTTATTATATATATGATGATCAAGGTCATATGGCCTAAATCTATCAAGAGGAGGGCAAGTTGAGTGAAGAGGCGTAATAGGTTGTTTGAGAGAGATAAAAGAGTGTGAAGAGAAAAAGAAGGTGAAATCATTAGTTGAGTGAGAAAAAAGTGTCAAAAGGTAATAAAATATTCTATGTGGATGATTTGTTTCTACATCACCTAGGGGGTTGGTACATCCTTATAATTTGGTGCTTAATAAAGGCCTACTTAAGTTGTTGCTTGAATAGTGAGGTGTCGGTGTTCGTTGTGGGGTTGGTATCTCACTATTTTGATTCATTGCTTATAGGAATATAGTCCAATATTTTTTAAGTGTATTTTATCCCCCATAATTTTTTACCACATATGTCTTGTGTTCATATATTATATGCTTATGTGGATGTTTGTTTATGCATTGGTTGATGCATGTGTTTGAATGAATACTTCATGAATGATAAGTTAAATTGAATGCTAGTATTAAGGGCACTGATTCATGCCCCCTCTCAATATATGTGCTTCCAATAACTCAATCTTCCTCAATACATAATTTTAAAAGACAAGTTTCTATACAAATTTTATTGAAATTTATTTTTTATACAATTTTTTACATAAACTTGTCTCTTTAAAGTAAGGAAATTAAATAAAATTTGAAAAAATACCTTATAATTAAGTAATATACTAAAACAAAAAATAAAATAAAAATCTTTTTTATTAAAATAATTTTTTTTTATTAATATCAAAAATCATTTTGGTTCAAATAATTTGAAAAATGGTTATCTTATTGAAAGAGCACAATCCAAACATTATTAAAAAAATAATAATAGAACTTAAAAAATCTTACCTAACTATTTGTGTATGATGTGTGATAATGAATGTTATTTGATTTATAACATAAACATGTGACCATAAACTATTATAAACTAACTACTTTATAAAATTAGTGGATCAATAAATCATTGTATTACATCAAACTAAGTTGTAATCTGTATAATTAATTATCCCAAATATAACATGAAGAATAATTTATTAATTATAATATAAAATATTTTATTTAAAATTAAAACTATCCATAAACAACGTCTCTTATGCACAATGAAGATAAAAAATATAATTTTATATAAATATTAATAATCATAATAATTTGTAATAATAAGATGTCAATGGTGATGTTATTGTGTTCTCTTTATTCTATTAAGCATGGTTTCAAACAAGATAATATCACAAGGAATTTTTAGATCCCTTATTTTCTCATATGAAAACTCCTCAACTTAAGTCTACTTCCATAGATTGTCTCCCTTGACCTAGTTTTAAAAAAAGTTTAAATTAAATAATGTAGACTTACCTTCAGTTCTTTGCATTTAGTAATTACTCCCTGATGTTATGCTACATAAGCTTCACCTATAGCCTCCTAGGACCTAGTGGAAAGACTAGAGGTGGAACTGTGATACACACTTTAAAATATACTCTCCTAGGCTTCTTTATTAGGTGATGAGTCTATTATCTCTATATATCAATAAGATCAAAAGGATTTGGGGCCTCTAATAATATCCCAAGATTTGGCTCATCCATTTGTATCATGTGTACAACCTTGGCCTAGAACCCAAGCTATCTCATTTCTCATGGTGTTTAATTTACTAAGGGCTCCCCCTCAATGAGAGGCTACTCCACCTCTATATTCCAAATCCATTTTATTTGGCTTTTAAATGACTAAAATATTTTAAACATCTATTTTGGTTTGTTTCTAAAGCTCAGTCTGCCTGATGATGGATTCATTCATTATTCCAACCTTATCATCCTAAGCCTTTCTCTTCACATCAGGAAATTTTGGGGTTTTTTCTAATTGACCAATCTCTGTTGCCTTTCTATGGCATTTATTTCATGCTATCATCCTATTTCAACTTTGTAAATCCATAAATAATGGTATTTTTAATCATGAGGCATGTGGAATTTTATTTTATGTTATTGAATAGGTAGTTTTTTTATTAATTAAGGCGACAAACTAGGGGCCAAACCCTATACAATCAAAAAAGACAGAAAGGCTAGCAAACAAAAGATGCCAGCACTGAACCAACATCACAACCAAGAAACAAAGTCATAAGCAAAAAAAAACATTGGAAAAACCAGAGTCAAAAAGGATGAAATTACATAACTATAGAATTAACAAGATCCTTAAGATTCTCATTGTCTGCATTGTCAGCATTCCCTAGATTACCCACCGCTTCCAACACAGTCATGTTTAGCAGAATGTTATTTCGAAGGCCTTTGGCGAATACCTTTTCTAGATTTTGAATGTAGACCTTCAAGGCCCCAATATCTGTTTTCCAATCATTCTCATTCTCTGAACCCTCACCAGCTTCTTTTACATGCATCTTCTCCTTATTATCAGCAGTTCCCCTAGAATCAACACCCTGCTCTTTAGTGACCTCAAAAACTTGAGAATCCTATTTCCCACTAGTTTCCTCTAAAATTTCTTGAATTTATGGCTCTTAATAACCCAATTACCACCTTGAGCTTTGAACAAGTAACAAGCCCTCAGTTCTATTTGCACTGAATGTAGATGTGAAGGCTCATTTTACAAAATGGCCCACCGTGGTGACATCTACTTTCATGCTTGAAAATAATTCTCCATTGGTTTTCATGATGTGACTCTCACACCTCCACCTCATGATACCAAGAATTAATCATGATAATCAAGGAAGTACTAAGGTTATCATTTTCCATGATCCATAATGGCCTTCTCCATGTGGACCGCCTTTGAAAGCTATTTTCATCATCAAAGTACATCATTCATGCTCTGCATCTCCTTCTGAATGATCTCTCTAATGTTTGGGGGTATATGAGCCCCTTGGTGCCATACCCTCCATCCTGAGAATCGCTTACCAAGGTTGGCACAAGCATCAGTGACCCTGTTACCTTCTCTGTAGGTGTGGGTAATTGCAACTTCGAAAAACTTTTGTAAAAGAAACTGGATGTCTGTAATGATGTCTTTTAGATGGATACCAATGTTAGATGCTTTATTAATGGCATCTATGACCAACTTAGAATCTCCCTGAATATTCAAATTTCTAATTCCTAGGGATATAGCTAACTTTAATCCCCAAAGTAAGGCCATAGCTTTAGCATAGTTATTGCTCTAGCAACCCATGCCACCAGCATGGATAGCATACATCCCTCCTTTTTCATTTCTTATTATTCCTCCTCCACTTGCTTTACCACTCAACTTGGATGCCCCATCAAAATTGAGTTTCATCCAATTGGGTTTAGGTGGTATCCATTTAGTATGAAGTCTCTGAAGAATTTTGGAATTATCATGCCCAGGGATAAGGTTTAAAACCTTCCATTTGGCTGCAATTTGACTTTCAAATTTAGATAGGGGTTTCTTCACAACACTAATATGAGCTTTTGTAACACTTTCCAAGATGGTCCTAGCAAAGGAGTTAAACACCTGAGCAGCATTTCTAGCAGTGTCCCTAAAAATTTTGTGATTTCGCTCTTTCCATAAAGTCTAGCTCAAGCATGGCAGAGCTTACTTCCATAATTCCTTAATCCAGGGATGTGTGAAGGTTGAGTTCCAGCTGAGAATTACTTCTTTAAGGTTAGAATTTCATACCCATTCAATGCCAAAGTTATTAAGTATTGTGCCCCATAAGTCCCAGGTAAACTCATAGTGTATGAATGGGTGTGAAACTGATTCCTCTCTAGAACCACACAAAAAACATCTATTGACCAAAGTAAACTCCCTCTTTTGAAAGTTGTCATGAGTAAGGATTTTGTTATGGGAAATAACCCACCAAAACAAGTTAATCTTTGGAATGAGTTTATGATTCCAAACCTTTTTCCATACCTCCTTATTCTGAGCTTCAGGTGTATGCAGATGATAGGCAGATTTGACAGAGAATGATCCATTCTTATCTAGCCACCAGTATTTTTCATCCTCTCAAGGGAAGAGTGGGATTCTGATCTCTTGAACACATTACTGGATCTCCCAAATTCTTGGGATAGGCTCAGGCTTGTGCACATAGTAATCCAAAAGGTTACTGAATAGATTGTTATTTCATCTGTTTACTTGTATATTAAAGCAAAAGTTAAGAAGATGGCACTATACCTCTAACACTTGGAGGATATCCTCAACCACTAGGGTAGTTCCCCTTAAACTATGAGTAGAGTTAGGATAGATGACTTTCCCCATAATCCACTACCACCTCCTTAGACTAGTTTCGAAGTAGGGGCCACTTTTTGCCTCACCCTCCCCTAGGGGCTATTTGATATCTCATGGAAAATATTATGATGGTCCTTCATAGTGGTATTTGGTGAGAATTATTATTCTTGTGTATCTCATTGATGGTTGGCCTATCACTATTCATGATGACCCCATAGATGGATAAAATGCTCTGAAGATTCTTGATGTGGAATTGCCTGCTTGGTCAGTGCTTCCCAAGGTTCTCTACCTCTACCTCTTGGGGTAATGACCTATGATTAATTTTATGATGTTTGGTTATTTTTAGTTGCTTTTGATTCTTTAATCGACTATTTTAGATATTTTGAGCCTATTTTGTCCTCTTACAGATAATTTGATCCTTGATTTATTTGGCTATATTACTTTGTAACCTTATATAATTATATATTTTATATTTAATATAATGTGAAGTGTTCCAATAGTAAAAATAGGGTGATTAACAACTTTGGCTTAAAAAAAACAATCTAATGAAAATATTCTTACCCACATATCGAGGAAAGAACCACTTTAGAGTGCCCCTTATTTAATAATTATTACTACCATAATCATTCACAACATTAAAAAATATTGAATAATAAGAATAAATATATAGCTTATGATGAAATTAGATCATTCTATAAAGGTATTTTCTAAATTTTTAAATTATTTCATACATTATATGTTATATCAAAAATATTGTATTTTAATAGAATGATAAGTAATACAATATTTTTGTAGTCCATTTGACATAACATCCAACAAAATAAGTAGAATAGAATTTGTCATTGACCATCACAATATATTTTTATAAATTCACCCTTTTTTCTCCTTGATTGAAATTAACCATATTTACCATTATGCAAGTGGATGGCTAAGAGGTTATTAAGGCATTGCATTAGGTGATTTGCAAAAAAAGGTGTTAATTAATTTTGAGAAAAAAATGTATTTTTTTAAAATGCTATTAATATCACTAAAAAACTTAGACAAAAATAATATTCTCCACATGTTCATGAAGATAAGTTTATTCTAACTTAAATCACATTACAATAATTGACCATAATTTGTATTTTTGTTTTCCCATGAAATCCCTTCTAATGAAAAGTCATGGATTTGTTAAGAACTTAATGAGAAAAAAATGAATGGATTAAAAAATATCAATGTTTATAAAAAATGAGATAATATATATACTAGTTTGACCTTATCTCTCCTGATAATGGTTGCATGCCTAGTCTCTCACTTATGTGCATTGAGTTATCAAAATTACATAATGTTTCAAACTCACAAGCTATTTTATAAAAACCCTAGGAAGCACCATTACTCATTAATGAAGATCTATTTACAAGCATCAAATGGTTCCATTATGTCAAGAAACATGTTTATGGGTCATTTGGTAGACCAAATTAAGTGGGACATGAATCAATCTAGCCACTATTGAATGGAGACCAAGATATCCCCAAGGTCTATATCACCAGTTGATGGTATATTAGATAACATAGTTGGTTGATGTGTAACTATCCCATTTCAAGGGGCCTATTAGTATAAATATAAATTAAAAAAATGATGGGTATAATGTAAGTTTATTTTTATTGTGGGTTTTAGGCACACAACGAAGAATAATGAGAATGGATACATTTTATATAAATTAATAGTTTCATATTTAACAAATAAAATACAACTAATTTAAAACATATTCATTGCATTTCATAGTTTTAAAAATGCATATACAATAAGGAATAACTCAACATCAAGATAAACTTGTAAACATAGATTTTGACTTCATATTTACATTAAATCTAAGTTAAATTATTCATAAAAAAAGGGGAAAATGTAAGGGAAAAGAGAAATATGTGAGCTTGTTTTATAATGAACATAAACCACATTATTTGATTATATGGAGCCCATGAAATCAATCCTTTGCCTAACTAGTATGTACACAACCATTAAAAAGGACAATGCAAGAGTCTGAAGGTAACTCATAAATGAGGAAGAAGAAAACATACACCATATACATGTGCATGAAATGACATAAAATCTCCATGGATTCTTGATTAATAAATGTTTACTTGAAAAATAGTGGCTGGATCGATCTTAATCAATTAAAATATAGAATAATGATTCATAATAACATTTTCCACATGAAAACCCAACTAGAAGGGAAGGAAATGTAGAATAAAAATGTCTAGTCCTCTATTGCCTCTTTTTATTAGAAAATGAGATGACCCTTTCAATAGATTTTGGTTAGCCTTGTATATAAATTCAATCCATGGGAGGAAATAATTTTCCCTCAAAAAATTGGGTGATATTCATTTTGAAATAAGCACTTTTCATATCTTTTTTCATTCTTAAAAATTAAAAGTAAAGAATATTATTACCATTGAAAAGGTAGAAAATATATTTTTTTAAATGAATAAAAGAAACTCATTCCATTAGGTTACTATCAACTTTTATACCATACATTTTTCCATATAATATTTATGCAATGAGGACAAGGACATGACCAACTTCTTGACAACATTGAGGGAATTGAAAATGGTCTTTAGAATCAAGAGTTATAGGAAAAAAAACTAATCCCAGATGATTTTAGGCTTAAGTAGGAATGTTAGAAAACAATATTATTTTTTCTCCAAAAAATTAACAAAAAATTTGGATTAAGTAGATCTAATCAAATATAATTAATAAAAATAAAACTAATTGATAATTAATTTTTAAAACTTAAATTAAAAAAAAGTAATTCTAAATTAATTAACAAAAAAATTATTTAAAATCAATTTAATAATGGTGGATTATTCTCCCTTGAGCCTGGTTGGGCTTTCAAATCCTGAATCCCTAATAGACCTAGGTACCGATAGGGCCCTGTAGGATTAGTCAAGCCTTCAATCCCAACTATAAGGGATAGGCACTAACATGTCCCCATAGGACTTGGATAGAGTTTGAAACCCAATCACTATGGTATGGTGGGTTATGAGGCCCCCAAAGGCCTAGTCAGGCTTGAAGGATTGATCACCATTAAAATGAATCACTTGCTCATACCTTGACATAATTAGACATTTAGGTTTGATTTGAACTTTGAAATATAATACCCTTGCCTTACAAACTTAATGAGATTTTTTAATTTGATTAACACCATAATGCACCCCACCATGTCCACATAGACCTATCTTGGTATTTGATCCTGATTAAAACTAAAACCAAATTTTTGCATAATATAGACCTATTCAAAATTCTAACCCCATTTAGTGAAAGAGGATTAAACTATATTCTAGCTACATTTTCAAGAGAATGTTTATATATGAAAATTTATCAAACATATGTGGTCAATGCAACATGATGGGTTTTGGGAACTAATTTATTATAGAAACTAAGCTATATCATAATAATTATTAATTAAGAAGAAACAAAATAGATTTTAGTTATAAGGAAGAAAAGAACTAAAAGGCCAAAAAAATAGGGTACCATGATCCATGCAAATTTAGGGAGTGTTGTGCAAGAAAAAACAAATGGTGATTTTGCTAGAAAATACTCCTAAGGATTTTGAAAGAAAAGAAATGTGTCTATGAACCTAAAATATCTAATTAGAATATCACATGGTACATAAATAGTCTTTAAAAATATTATAAAGGAATGGGTATCGGAAAAAAGAAAAAATATTCATATTTACAAAAATGTGTCCAAATGCATTCATTCCCATTGATGTAAATTATAGATACTAGATAATACAACTCAAATCATAAATCTAGTGTTAATTTTACCTCAAACTAATTGGCTAGACATTACTATAATTATAGGTAAACATTCATAGTCCTAATAAGGATATCTTTGATTCCACTAAAGGTTTTTCTCTACTATCAACTGGGTGTCCATATCCTTGGTTGAGGTTACCTAAATCACCAAGGAATTAAGGTTATTTTTTTTTAATTTATTTTTTTAAATTATTTTGAACATCTCAATTTTGGGTTGGGGACTAGCATGGTGATATAAAAGGTTAAATTTTAGATTTTTCACACTAGATATTAACTGTAATAGTTTCATCCAAGAAAACCTAGAAGTTAATAAAGTGTGTTTTCATTAAGTTTTAAAGAGAATATATTCAAAAATTAAATAATTTACAAAAAATCATTGAAACATGAATAATTTTAGAACACTCCTGACAACCCTAAACCTTTCAAACCAAACTCATAAACAAAATATTGTATCAAAAAATACCTAAAGTACTTAATAAAAAATGTAATTGATGTTATACTAATAAAACCCTTTTCCTTTATATGATCACTAGGTACCCACATGATCAAAAACAAACATGACTTGATCAAAAATAGTCAAAGGATGAGGATAAACCAATGCAAAAAAATAAGAAAGTAGTAACCTAACTCAATAATGAAAGAATGAAACAAACTAAAACTATGTAAAAATCATCACTATGCCATCTCACTCATGGAAATAGTGCTTGAGGAACTACCCATTGATAGGCAATGGTAATCATTTTGAGTTAGAGACTTTATCCTAATGCATTGTCACCCAATATTTAAAAAATATAAAAGGGACCTAACTAGAGAGAAACAAACTTACCATGTTGTCCCTTTTTCTCATGATCTTTGTCCTAAATAAATACTCAATCAATAATTATCAAGGATCTTACTTTGTCTCATTTTTCAAACCATAATTTGATGACTTCTTGATATTTGATAAAGTGTATTATATTTAGATCCCATTTTACCTCTAATCACATTAAGTCTAACAAACTAGATTATATCTTATAATCTATCTCAAGGTAATACCTCATGAGTTTTAAAGTAAGGATTCTCATATTTACAAACACAATAGGATATTGACCTATACTAGATTGTATGGGAGTTTTCCTATGGATTACTTATCCTATTTCTATCAAATAATAGTGCATACTTTATCATGTTATGCCAATCCGAAGGGTTTTATTCCAAGATCTTCTTGATCACATCCAATGTGTTTTTACTTTTATATTAACCAACATCATAAAAGTTCATGTAATAATTATAAGAGACATTTATAATAACCTTTTTTGATACACCCATTCAATAAATTAGAAAGAGGAAATGGTATGTTTGTTGTCACATACCAAATTAAAGACATTCTAAACTTGGTGACAATGTGCCTTGATGATCACAACTTTAGTTGTATGATTTGAAAATGCATGTTCCTAATTCCAATAGGTGAAATATTAATTTTATGCCAAGATGAACTTGTGTCTACTATAATATTTAGCATTGATTTATCTAAAAAAGTCTAGTCCCCTTTTTTAATAGGTTAAATTTCAATACCTGGTTGTAAGGATGTAACATGGTTTTGATCTCTATGTGTGACAACCTGAAAGATGAGGAAACATATCACATGAGAATGATAATCCTTGAAGATGTGGGTCTATTAATAACCTTCATAGAGGATTAGGTGAGATGTATCACTTCTATAACCATGTCTATCACAATACTTTTTGTGAAAATATCTTAGTATTTCAGCCACTTTAGCTTTGTTTGAACACGTTAATTAAATACTTTCATGATTATTCCTATACAAAATTTCTGATTTTATCATGAATTTATTTCTCTTTAGGTGTAAAACTCTTATTTTAGTGGATTTCATGTAGTTTGGTCACTCATTGATCATCAATTAATAAAATGTATCATGACACCACTCATCACTGGTGACAGACTGTATAGTATACTACTTGTAGATAATATATGAATCAACTTTAGCCATAAATTTACTCAATCCTTGACCTATCAAAAATTTCTTTGGTTGTATTTTTAGGTAAATTTCCTTCATAATGATCATCCACCTACCTCTCTATAATTTTCATCAACATTTATTTTATAGCACAGTCAGGTAAAAAGATAAACACTTTGTTGCATAAAATATAATGCATGGTTTTTTGAATACTTTAATCAAAATAAAAAATTGATTATAATTGGTAGAATACATAAAATGAAATTAGTTTTTCATCTCCATCTTATTTTATTCAATCTATAATGGAAGAACTTGAGTGTTCAGAATAAAAATAATAAATATATAAGGGTTAAATATAATCTAGTATTATTTACACTACAATATTTAAAATGGTCTTCTTTATTTCTACAAAACCAGCATGTACTTCAACAGTCCACTCAATATTAGCATCCTTATTCACCATATGGTTCAATGGTCTAACTCGTTCAGAATTTTCCAAATTAACTTTTGCATGAAATTGATCTTCTCAAAGAATTATTTAGATCTTTTTTCTATGATGTAACATAATTTTCATAATTTCCTCTATTATATATAGGTCTATAGATATGCTTCTTTCATAAATGATGTGACATAAGATATTTCCTTATGTGACCCTAAATATGCACTTTTTTAGGTTTGACAAGATGTCTTACTCTTTACATCTTTACAATACCATTCTTTAATGACCATTATATGATTGATGTAAATAATAATGTATTTACTAATTATACCCTAGAACACTATGCTCATGGCATGCTGAAAAGTGTCTCCTATATTGATTAATCCAAACAAATCTAATTTTATGAAAACATTCCCCATTTGGTTCAATCTTACTATTTTTACATTTCCTAATTATAACCTCAATACCAGTCTAGGAATGACATCTTTTGTGAACCATTCACTATTGTCAATACCTCATCTAGTGAAGGAAATGGGTAGTTATCCTTCTCCAAATCTTGGTTAAGTATCTTTAAGTCCACATATAACCATATTTATCATTTATTATTTCAAACTAAAACAATATTTTCCACTCATATGGAGGGCCTAAGAGGAAAGCTTATATTATATGATAACAATTTATGCACTTATTTAAAAATGAAAGGCTCCAACAAAGAATTCACAAGCCTTTGCGTTTAATGAAAATGATTAATTATTGATTTAAGAGGAATTGTGTGAGTTAGGATTTAAGTGTTAAACACCTTAAAATATTCGTAACTCCAAACTATGATGTCAATAAAATCCTTTAGGGATTATTTCATGCTTCTCAAATTTAGTAATTTTTTTCTTAAAAGAACATTTTTTAAATCACTTGCATTGCCTAGATTAGAATGCTCATGCAACATACCTTTATAAAGAGTTATTTTTTTCACCTTGATAGTCCATTTCAATAAAAATTTCCAATGAGACCATACCTTTCAAGGCATGCTATTCATTTTCATGTTTATCAATCCTTCTTCATCCAACTCAAACTCATATATGTCAACTTCATCTATAATCTAGGATCCAAACATGTCTATATTTTTATAAATCAATGATATGTTGATTTTCATTTAACACTTTGAAGTTTTTGATATCCTCTAGAATAAAAGGGGTAGAGACAAAGTCTATATAAAATATCTTCAATTTAGAATCCTTAATTGGTTCCAAAGTACTAAGAGTTTTTGTTAAAGTGTCTGCTTATGATTTATCGTACATGTCAAAATTTGTATATTGAATGCATCTAATTCTTATATCAAATTCCATTCCTAGTTTTGATACCTTGACAATTGCATATCATTACATGCATAATAAAATTTTACTTGATTTACCACCAATTTAGAGTAACCTATTATCTTCAGGTACTTAACTTTATTCTTAAGAGTGAAATAGATCCCATAGACCAATGTGAAAATAATAACCACATTATTTATTCAAGAAAATTATAGCCTAAATTCATCCAAATAATATTTTACACTTGTATTGATTAGTTCAACTCCATCCTTGCAACCTTGATTAGACTTATAAATATCAAACTTCAAAGTCCATAAATGTTCTTCATTTCTTCAACTAATTATTGTGGGTTTAGAAACATTGGTGATATATTAAATTCCTCCTCTTTGTGGTTTTTATCAAAATAAAAAATTCATATGAATTTTTATTCACTTGAAAATGACCTTTTGGTTTGCTCTTTAAGAGATGAAGTATGCACTAAGCTATTCAACATGGTAGTATTTATGGGTATACACTGAGTTATTTAAAATAACTACTAACAACCATCTTGTCCATGTGGATAATAATGGTTTAAATTTTCGTATGTAAGGGAAGTAGTATGGGATGAGGTTACTTTAGGTGTATAGAATGTACCCTCTTCATCTAGCTAGTTTATCTCTTCAATTACATCTTAGACATGATCACTTGAATTTTCTAATTTATTTTTCATGGATAACATGTTGATATTTATTTTATCACAATATATCATATTAATTTAAATAATATATATCCCAGGGTATAATTCTTTATACAATATTTCATTTTTCTTATTGTATTTGGTGATAAAATGTATCATTTTGGACTCTCTTCCAATCCTAATGTATTTGGGTGTACCATGCTATGGGAAATAAATATGAGATAATTCAATCACCATATATCCATTTAACATTATTGACTTATCTCTACTAAGTATAATGGCATATGCTCTAGGTATATCAACCAATTGAATATCAAAAACATGTTATACCCTTGGATTTGAAGTCCACTACATGTGAATGTGATTCAGTTCATGAACCACTTTGAGTTCTATTTTTTCTAGTTTAACCACATTTATGCTTTATTTAATAGGAGTCAATCCTAGATTCTAGTATATTGAGAATGAGATCATTTTTCCTAAAGCCCCTAAATCCAATATATATATATATATATATATATATATATATATATATATATATATATATATATTAGTTTTTCCTAAAAATCTAGACTGTGAGGAAGAAATGAGAGTTTTAATCTTCCTTATAAATAGTAACACGAGAATAAAATATTGTATTGGTTTATGGAAGACAAAGGTATTAATAAAAAATATTTCTATTTATATCTTTAGATGAATTGAAAAATTTGTATACTAGTTTTAGTTTTCTTCACATATTCAACACTGTTGTGTCAAAGTTTGTTTTGATCTAAATATTTGTTAACCTGTAAGGGTACAACATTGTTATTTGATTATGAATATTTTTTTATGTCATTTAGGATAAAAATGATTGTTGTTTGCATTTTTGTTATATGGGACCTAAATGGTAATTATAGGAGTAGACATTTTTAAGGGTGTTTGAATTTTGATACTCAACTTGTAACTATTTTATCTCTAAAACTTCCTAAATGTTTTAAATTTATCAAAGTCAATCTCCAATTCATTATAAATTTATTATAGGAATTCATAACTCTCAAAACTAAGGAAGTGCATGGATTCCATTTTGCTTTATTTAGATTATTTTTAGATGTAGACATTATTTCAAGGTTCTCCATTTCCTTTTGGAAATTTTTTGGAACTGATTAAAAAGTATTGCAATCAATTTGTGTGAGTGAAATCTAGATGCAAATTATAGCTAAGGAAACACTAAAATAGTGAGATCTACTCTATATTCAATGACTTAAAGTTAGAGAAACAAATTTAAGAAACTAAATTATAAAATTATACCTTATAAGCTCCTTCTATTACAATTTTGAGTTGATTTCCTATAGTGGATGTGGTTGATTAATCTTCTATAAAGTAACAGGGAATTGGGTAGTGTTTCAGCATATGAACTTTGGATGGCTTGGATGTGCTTGGATGTGTTTGGATGGAAATTGGAAAAATCCTTATGAACTCAACATAATAAGTCTACAATGAAAAATATTGTATAAATTGAAGGAAGAACCTATAATTTATAGAATTTGGAAATGGATGTGAACCATCTATATTGAGATAAAGATCAAGGGCTGAGAATAAAGGGTAATTTTTAATTTATAATGAGAATTATGAATAAAAAAATAAATTAGAAGACATGTAGGACCCAAAAATGAATATAAAATTCATTTAAGAGGAAGATATAATATAAAATTAGTAAGTGGATGTGAGATGGATTATTGAATTGGAGGAAATAAAATCATAGAAGACAATGAAAATAAAAGTAGATTATTAAATTAGAAGAAATAAAATCATGGAAAATAATGGGATTAGAGGTGGATTATTAAATTAAAGAAAATCAAATCATGGAAGACAATGAGAATAAAGGTGGATTAATTAATTAGAGGAAATTAGATTATAGAATATAATGGGAATAAAGGTGTATTTTTAAATTAGATCATTGAGGGTAATAGGATTATTAAATTTGAATGGTGGGGGATAGGTGCAGCCTTAGGGCATGTGAGGATAATTTTGATTTTTATATTTATAAAAATTCTAAATTTATAAAATCTATGGAATTTTTAATTAGAGAAAGATTAATTAAATAACTTTGGATTAATTTAGGGATAATAAATAGTGAATAATGAATAGTATGATGAATAGTTACAAGGAATAGTGATGATGAATTAGAATTAGGAAAAACTTAGGATGATTAGAGATAATTAGGGATTTAGTGAAAAGAAGATTAAATCTACACAAAGTGTCTAATTTAATGTCTATATTTCCCCCCTCTTTGATAATTCATTGCAAGACATAGATGAGGTAATGACTTGTCAAAGAATGTAAAAGTCATTGAAAAGGTGAAACAAAAAAAATTAGAAGAAGAAATAATAGATGTTATGATTTTATCATTACCAAATGATAGGTGTAGGATTTTGGATAGAAGAAGAAGATAAGAATTTTAATTAAATGAGTGACCCATGATTACCCCATGCATGTTTGTGTGGTAAAGTAGAAAAATGCTCAAAATGATTGAAGAGGAAAAATTATGAAGTTGTGAGACTCAAGGTCCTTAATAAAGTGAAGCACTAGAAATCAATATCATACTTTCAAGATTAAAGTTTACATAAAATGATTTGAATCTAGGTAAAAACTAGAGAATAGATCAGAAAAAAACATATTTCTTGCTTTTAAACCACACACTTAGATGGTTCTCAGGACTTAGGGGTCGCATGAGTGTAATGAAATATCCTAATGAGGGTAAGCTATGAGTAGAAGAATGAAAAATATATATTTTCTACTTAGAGATAAAGATTTTAAAAAATTGATAGTTACAATCAATTGATAAATATTTATAACATTTAGATGAATTGTGGCTTGAAATTAGGATTAAAATGGTTGTAAAATATGAAATTGATGGGTTAAAAGGAAAACCTATTTGAATAGGGGGTATGGCTAGGATATAAATAGAGGAAGGTGTTATAAGTAAAACTAATGAGAGGGATGTGGGGAGTGAATCATTTTAATTTAAAAAATACTTTAATTTCACTTAACATTCATGAAGCATTCATTCACATACATACATTAACCAATGCATACACAAGAATCTATGAAAGCAAATAATATAAGAACACATGATATATGTCAGAAACCATATTAGGAGATAAAATCCAATAATTCACACCTTAGAATATAGTTTTATAAGTAATTAATCAAACTTTTATTGATGCACCAACCCCACAAGGAGCACCAACCCCTCACTAGTCAAACACCAACTCAACTAGTCCTTTAACAAGCACCAAATTACAAGGAGGAACCAACCCCCTAGGTAATTTATAACCAAATAATATAAATTTAATCTATAATAACCATTGTACATATGTTTCTCACTCAAATAAATATGACCACCTTCTTTTGCTCTTCTTCCTTTTCTATCTCTCTCAACCAACCTATTAGGCCTTCTCACTCAACTAACCCTTTCCTTGGCAGAATTAGATATTATGACATTTATCATCATCTATAGAATCATATTTATAAATTCATGACATATTTAACATAACTCTTTGATTGTATTCACATCCTCTACTTGGTTTCTAAAACTCTAAATCATTTGCTCAAAAACCTTAATATTCTAACTAGTTAAATTCGACCTATTAGACCTCCTCTTTATACTTGAATCTTGCTCTCATCCATATTATTCAGAAAATAAACTATAAAAAATTTAATCACATTTTTAATAGATCAAAATTTTTTTTTTACAAGTTAAATAACCACCATTTAGATTGGGCATTACCCTTAAGATCCAAAACCACCATTACGCCTAATAGAAACCTAATGCAATTTAGGCCTTCTCAAAGAACACATTTCACTTTAGACTCTTTAAAAAAAATTATCCTCACAAAATTTATTAAATTTTTCATACAATCTTAAATTAGACACTTGATAAACTCACCTTATGTCCCCAACACCCATTAGCTCATTTCACTCCTTGAACCACACAATTAGGTCTACTTGTAATTATGCTATCTCACTGCTATAAAATATGATTCATAAACTAAAATTTTACACATAAAATAATATGGATATAATATATATGACCTCAGGTTCAACATAATTTTAATTATAATTCACTAAATAGGGCAAAAGACATCAAACGGATTAACTCCATATGCTCACTTAGAACTACACACAGGCCTTAAGAACCCAATCAAAAGCTTTTAAATTTTCACACCTTCATAAGTTTTTATAATGAATATAATTTTTTTTAAATTAAAATATGATATATTTATAACAAATTCATGTGTATTATATTCTTCAACTTAATGCAACAAAAATCTGTAACATCATTCTCACTCATACATAGAAAACTACCCAGAGCTCCAAAAACATAGTCATGAAAACCAAGTCTTAGAACACCTATGGGAACAATTTTATGATATTAAAATGATTATAAATTATACTTAATCAAATTTATAACATATTTTAAAATATATATTACAATTTTCAATATCAATATTGGTCTTACAGACCAATCTCATATTTTCACCCTATACAGACTTCATTATGTTAGACAGGTCACTTTGGGAACAACTTTTTGCTTGTCTATGAGTATCACAAAATATTATCTTCAAGGTAAAAATGTTATATATTTATTTAAAAATTACCCCATGCATTTGGACCCATCCCTAATCTACTGCAACCAATCCCTAATCGTATTCTTACTTGTACCTAGTTTTCTCACTATCTTCCTGATTAGGCCTATTTAGCAATAAGCCAAATTAAATTACTATTTTAGCATATTTAAGGTATAAAAAATTATCAAAAATTAACATGGTCACAAACTAAAAGTGTCACACATCATCCTATAATAATTTTCATGCTTTGACTTAGTCAACCTTGCCTACTACATCAAAAATCTAAGAAATAAGGGGTTTCCTATAACTTCTTCTCACTCTAATGATAGAAAAAAAAACACATATATAAACCTATAAGATTAATATACATGTTTCAAATGTAAAATTAGGTTTAAAAAACCATTATTATCTATAACCAACAATATATATCATATCAAGTCATAATGAACATTTTAGGAGGGTTTAAACTACCTTCTATTCTTATCAATACTTCATAAAGCATTTCCCCTAAAATATAAAAAAATTAAAAAAAAAATCAAAATATGAACCTTAACCAAATTTCATGAACTTATCAAGATATCATACAAAATTTGCATGTGCCAATGAGCATAAGAAAATCCTTCTCAGGTCTACAATACCCCATTATGTGTACATAAAAGATCTCAACACCAATTTACATGATTTATCCTTAAATATATGACCTAAAACTTAGTAAAAACAATTAACACAACCTCTCACACCTTTTAAAATGTTATTATGATATTTATCACCTTGGTAACTGAACTTGACCCCTCATTAGGTCACACTAGGTCTCTCTGCATACTAGGCCTTGAGCTACTAGTCATATTTAGACCTTAAACACACCTTAAAACCTCTTGAAATATTCTAAAAAACTTACCATAATTTCATAAAATCTCATACCATGATCACACATTTCCAACCTTCTTCACATAATCCTTAGACTGTTCACCTCATCATGTTACCAAGCTTGTGCCTTCTTACTAGGTCTCTTCATGCAAGGGCTAATCCTCAAAACTAACCTTGGAACTAATCTGAAGGATTATTTATCTGATTATCACTTTTACACAAATCTATATACTCTTTCATGCCTATACTAACATAATTTATTAGGATTCACTATTTTTTATGCGTACACCTTCTCACATGACTAGACTAGAATTCTTAAGACACCTAGTAGTCAAAAATAGCTTACCTTGAATCATGATATTGACCTTGAAATAATTCCTATCAACCTCATAATAATTACTAGGTTTCCTTAAAATTATGTCTTAATAGAGAAACAAAATTATGCCTTCAAATTTTCTCTTATCATATCATAAGACTTATATACGACTCTACTAAGCATAACCTCAACTCTTGACCTTGAAACTCATCTTGAATTTAACATAAATGATAACATCAATGCCTCAACACCAAAAATAATAAAATACCTCATTAGGATGATGAATTATAACTATATTTAGGTAAATTGATTTCATGGATGGATATTATGGATGGTTAAATATCTACCTTCTTTTTTATTTTTGCCTTTACATTGGAATTCCATCATTAATAGGTGATTAATATTTGATCAACCTAATTTATTGTAAAATAATAATGATAATGATATGAAATGGTAAAACAAAGTGCATCATGATATGGAAAAATAATAATCTCATTATAATGTAATACACAAAATAATATTTAATAAAAAAATAAAAATAAAGAAAAAACAAATGGATAGAAGACAAATGTAAACAAATAAAAACAAGTGTATAGAAATAAAAAGGATCAGCTTAAGATAAAACTAATAAATTACAAGACCAACAAGATACATGACAAGACAATTAAGATTAATCAATATTAATGAAGATAAGTTAAGCACAATGATGATAAAACATAGTTAAAAATAAAAATTAAAGAAATCAACACCTAAAAAGGATGAAAATGACTTTGACTAACATCTTAGGCTAGGGTTGAAGATTTTGGTAGATAACATTTATGAAAACATTGAATTATTTATGAGAAAACCCATAAATAATCATGCATTTGTGGATATAAATGTGAATACGTGAAATCATAGTTTGGATGAATGAAGATGATGGAGATAGTGGCCAAATTGACCCTAGGGGCTCCTTGCCTCCAAGTGTTGCATACATAGTCTTAACACTCTTGTCATTGAAAATGGTATGAATGCCCATGATAATAAGGATAAACTTTAGACCACATGTAGTTCTCCCAAAAAGGGGGAGAAGAAAAGTAATGATGGACTGAGAAGATGAAATAGATAGAGGAAGGTGAAGATGGACATATACTCACAAAATAGTGAAAGTATAACTAAAACTACTCATAAGATGGACAGATCATGGATTAAATTATTTAAAAAATGGTGAGAGCATGAAAAATCTCACAAGTAGGAGATAGCTTAAAATAAAACACAAAAGGGGGAGGGCCTATAAATAAGAATACTCATAAAAAGGTGAGAGCCTAATGGAGAGAGAAAAGGAACTAGAAGAGGAGTGGAAGAAAATATGAGTGTTCACCCATTTAGGGATGAGATAATTATAGTGTCCACCTCATCTAAGGTAAGTGAGAGATAATAGATAAGTAATAACTCATATAGGGATGGAGATAGTCATGGTGTCCATTCCATCTAGGGTTAGAATAGGATACATTTCAAAAAATAATGATAATGTAAAAAGAAGTTTCTCATAAAAGGATGAGATCCTAAACATGAATATCATAAAAGGTAAATAACTTGGGATAAGGGTGGTTGAGCTAGCCTCAAAAAATTGAGTGTTGCCTACATAGTCCAAATCATTGACTACAAGCCACTATAGGTTAACAAGTGTAAAAGATAAGAATATGATTGAAGCATTGATAAAATAATTAGTATAATAAGATATGAATATGCCCATTATGAGAGGGCATGTAGGAGGTGGATGGTATATCAAAAAAGATTAAAAAAATGGGTGTATAATGGGTTTGAGGTGATGGGAATGATTGGATAGGGACAAGGCACATAAAGAGCAGCCATGCACAACATGTAGAGACATTGAAGGAAGAAATTGATGGACTTTAAGAAGTGAACCTAATAATATTTCATGATTTAAAGTAAGAGAGTGTAAATCATGATGAAACATGCATGGAGAGTCATGTAGGTATAGTAAAAACTGGTGGCCACACACTAATTGGTGAGGATCTTGAGTGATAATGGATGAATGTGAGGGAAAGACAATAATAGATGCAGATGCTAATGCTGATAAGGATATGGATGAAGGAGGATGGATATGAAAATGAGGTCAATGATAAATATTTTGATGAAGGATAATCATGTAAGAATCATAACATTTAGAAGAAGAAAAAAGATTATGAATCATGAGTAATTTCACCAAGTGGAATTAAGGAGGATGAAAAAATGAAAGGAAATGAAGAAATGGGAAGAAAAACAAAATGTATAAGATGGGGGTGAGAGGATTTTGCTAAAAAAATAGAATATTGAGGAACTGAAAAGGAATGTGAGAGAATTTTAGCAACCATGAAATGGAATGAGATGATGAAAGATGTGAAAGGCAATGAAAGGAGTGAAAATAGGTCTAAAATAGACCAAGAAGCAAAAAATAAGGAAACACATGGAAGAAAAGTAAATGTATTGGAAGAAGGATAAAAAAGGATGATAAGAGAGTGAGAAATCATGTGTTATCATGACCAAGTAAGCATGGATAGGAGAAACAATGATAGGCAAGGAGATGAACAATAAACAAAATTAGATTATGGTGTTGGAGTGGAGATGAGAATGGGATGGAAGATGTGAAATGGGTTAATATAAATGGGGGGAAGTAGAGGATCGGTGGAAAACAAGGTGAAGAGATAGGGTGGGTGTCAATAATCATGTTAGAAGAGATTGACAAGCTAAATGGGTTATTAGAAGATATTGATAATATGAAAAGGGATGAGGTGGTGAAGAAATAATGGAGAGAAAATGGAAAATGAATGATATTAAATCAAAGAAATGAAGTTGTAGATAAAGAGAATGAAGGGGATGTATATGAAGATAAGAGATGAAGATAAGGGATGATAAGAAGAAAAGGGAGGACTAAGTAAGAGGGTTGACAAGGATACAAAGCATAAATGCTCACAAAGATGCAAAACATAAGTGTATATAGATATATAAAGAGGAAAGGGGGAAATCAAAGTTCAAATGTTTACGTAGATAAAAATAAAAGCAAAATAATGGAAGGCTTCTCAAAGGATAAAGACCCAGTTGGAAGCTAGTTATGGAGGAAAAAATAAAAAAAGATGAAAAAGATGGAAATAATGAATATATATATATATATATATAATATAAAATGTGGGAATAATGGAAAAGCATAAAAATTTTGGCACAAGAAATAATAAAAGAGGGATGTAGAAAACAAGGGGGAACACGAGAGAATAAGAAGAAGATGCACATAGGTGGATGCTAGAAGAAATAAAATAAATTGAAAGAATGCAAGATATGAAAGATGGAAAATTAAAAAAAGAACCAATAATGGGAATGAAAATGGCCTAGAAGGAGTGGAATAAGTTGATATTGAATAAGATAAAGATGAAAAATTTGAAAAGTGGAAGCCGTTTTGCAAGGGAAAGGGATGATGTGGAATTGGTAACGAAAGAAAAGTGATGAAGAGGGTATAATAAATAGCTAAGGGTAAGGGGAAATGATGGGGATGTTGAAATAAGAGGAGAGATACATGGGAAAAGGTTGGGAAGAATTGGAGAGAGGGATAAATATATGAATAAGTGGGTGGTGGAGTGAACAACAAAACATTCACGATAAATGTAATGAAAGTTGACATGGTGACTAGTGAAGCAAATTGGATGGTCATTTTTTAGGAGATAAGAGAGATGGATGAAGAAGGTAGTAAATAATCTTGTTATAATAGATAGAAAAGCTAAAGAGTGGTTAAAATATATTGACAAGAAGTGAATGAACAGGTGAAGAGATAGGTATAGAAATGGAGGAAGAAGAGGAGTCCGATGTTAAAAGAAGACAAAGACTCAACACTCCTTACATAATTCAAAAATACCTCATGCTAATGTATTTATCCCAAAAATTGGGGGAAAAATAAATATTAATAATTATATAATGTTAAAATATAAGGATGATAATAAAACTTCAAAGCTTCCCTAGTGTAGGACACTCTAAAAAATAAGTTATTGTTAACAATGGATAACTAGTGAGAATAAAAGATGAAGAATGGGAATGGTAATTAATTTTTAGTGGCTGATCTTCCCTTAGAATTAATAATCACCTACATCATCTATAGAAATCATGCCAATGTAGTTCAATCAATATGAGAAGTGATGAAAAAATGGGTTGATTGATGAAGTGTCAAGTGTGAAGAATATATGACCAATTTTCTGCACAAGAAAGATGAGTGAGTGAATGATGTCAAATGGTTTGTAAATATAGTTAAGTTGGTAGATGTTGATAGGTGAAGTGAATGTGTTTCTTATAATGTCTTTTTTGAAAGTGCGTTTGGATATTATAGGGATGGTTATATTTAAGCTGTTTCTCTAACATTATCAAGGATACAGTTACACAAATACAAGGATCACTCCCTAAGCTAAGATGCAACTAAAGAGATGACAAAAAAGTGACAAAGGTCAATGTAATAAATATAAGTGACAATTGAAATGAGATTCTCCCAATGAAAATAGGGTGTTTATAGATAATGGATTTCACATGATGCCAAAAATCTATTTTTCACCATGTCACTTTCCCAAAGCATCAACAAACTCATTTTCACTTGTGGAGAAATATTTTTTTGTTTATTTTTTATTTTGATTTTTTTATAAATAGGATATACACAAAAAAATTAGAATGATTTATGAATATAATATTTTGAGGTTGATGATTTTCATAGGTTCATAAAGATCTTCTCCATCTTTAGTAGCCAATATGTAGGCTCTAGATCCATATTTGACAATGAGAACATATGGGCATAACAAATTTGGTTCAAACCTTGCTTTCTTATATGTTGGTATTCCATTGGTTTTAATTGAGAACAATATCTTCAAATTTTAACTCTCTAGCTTTAATCCATTTATTATATCTACAATGCAGACAATTTTGATAGAATTGCAAATGGTTTAAAGAAAAGAAACATTTCTCATCTAGAAATTCAAGTTCACTAAGCATGAAGTGTGGTAGGATTATTCATTAGTATTACTTTATAGTTATATTCATAAAAATGGAATATTAACTTATATAGGTGTAATAGACTTGCTACCATAAACAAGTGAATATGGGGTTTCCCCTGTGGGTGTATAAATGCTAGTGCAATAGGCCCAAAGGGCAAGATAAAGCTACGTGTGCTAGTATTAAGCAATTGAATTGATAACTATTTTAATGATTCAAAGGATTCTTATATTCATTTCTTATGCTAGGCCATTATCTTGAGAGTAATATGGAGTAGACATTTTATGATTTATATGGTAGGTTTTATAAAGGACCTTGACTTATTTGTTCTTGAAAGATGTTTCATTATCAGAGATGACAGAAAAAGGGATACCAAAGTGATAAATAATGTGGTTTAATATGAACTTAACAACTTGATTTATAGTGATGTATGTAAGGGTAATTGCTTCAACCCATTTCATAAAATATTTGGTTGAAGTAATGATATGCTTTGGCCATCAGAAGAGGCTAGATTGATTTTTACAATAAGGTCTAACCCCCATGTGGAGAATGGATAGGGTGTTATTATGGGTTACAAATATTATGAAGGATTATGTATGAGATAAATATTATTTTTACAAGGTACACATTTATTAACATAGGCACAAGAATCAAATTCCATTTTAGGCCAATAATAACCTACACACAAAAGCATTTTGGATAGGGACATACCACTAGAGTGTGCACCATAGATTCCAAAAATAAACCTTGTTAATGACCAAATTGGACTCTTAAAAATTTAAACAATTTAATAATGTTCCATCATATCCTCTTAGTTACAATGTTTGGCCAAGGATTGCATAATAGAATGTGCATTGGATGAATGATTTATGTTGATTGTGGTGTAGGTTGGGTGGAAGGGTATTATTATGGAGATATTCAAAAATGTCATCATACTATGGAGATGTGGGACCAACCACATCACATACCATATCATAATATAAATTATAATATGTTTTTATCATTAGTTACTCTACAAAGAATTTTATATGTTCAATTTTAAGATCAAGAAAGGAACTAATAGATACCATGGCATATGATGCTCTATTATTAGTTTGTGGCATTTGTTTAAAATGTATGTAAAACACAAACTTAGACTGTCTACCATTATCTTGTGTGGGATTACTTGTCATCATGAACTTTAAATTCATTGATGACTTGGTTGATGATGAGTTTGAAATCACCAAAAATGAGAAGATGTTGGATACCCAACTATATATCAAGTTTAATACCAGCTATGAGTGCTTCATATTCTGAAATGTTATTGGTACAAGGAAACTTGATTCTAAAGTCTTTTGGAATATAATCCCCATATGGTGTGATTAGTATAATACATACCCTTGATCCCTGATGTGTGAAGCAACTTTTAAAATATAACTACCAAACTATATTTACTTCAATGAACATTATTGTTTCATCAATTAATTCTATAACAAGAGGGGTATGATCTTCAAGAGGTGCCTATTCTAGTGTATCCACTAAGACTTGTCACTTAGTTTCTTTCTCACTCATATAATCAAGATAGAATTTATCAGAGTTGTTGCCAAAATCTGGGTAATGTGATTGCAATGGAGACGTGATCACACAAGATGAATAAGTGCACACCACATAGATGCTAAAGAAATTTGAAAATAACACAAGAAGATAAATTGCACAAGACAAAATGGAGAAAACCAAAATCTAATTAGCATGAGATGGCCAAAGTGAGTAATACAAATAGGAGAGTACATAAGTAACTCCTCCACAAAAGGTGGACAAGGCACCCCAAGAATAGAATGTATCTCCTCCATGAAAGGTGGTGATAAGGTGCTAAGAATAGAGAAGTAACTCCCATCAAGGGAGTTACTTATGACATTCTTATGACAAATCTATGACACACACCTCCACATAAGCTAGCCTATCCCACAAATGTAGGAAAACCCATGTATGCACAAGAAACACAATTTCCCTAATTAATAAATAAGGAAAAATAAAAACCTACAATAATACCCCCCATAAGCGCAGCTTAGGTGGGTAGTGTGGAAATATAAAATGGGTCCCGGCAACTAGGCCTGATGAGGTACCCATGTACAAATGCAATCTCCCATAAGATAGAGAAAAGGAGAAAACTCATAAGAAAAAAAACTCCCCCCCCAAAAGAGAGACATAAAAGAAAAGAAGAGGCTACAAGGCCCCCCTAAAGATGATGTTGTTGCAGATGTAGACCGCACCCCAATAAGAGCTTGTAGATGAATGAACTTGCTCTTGGTGAAGATGTCTGCAACCTACTCTAAAGACTAGAAAAATAGAAAGTCAATGACCTGACTATGAATAAGCTCCCAAATGAAATGCATGTGAATCTCTATGTGCTTGGTCTGCTAGTGCTGAATTGGATTCTTGTAGATCTAAATGGTACTCTGGTTGTCACAATAAATGATGGTGGGATGCCTGATAGGAATGCCAAACTCAAAAATAATCCCCTAAAGCCAAATAGCCTCAGTAGCTGCATTAACAGCTCCCCTGTATTCTACCTCTATGGATGATATAGCAATAACATTCTGCTTCTTGGTAGACCAACTAATAGGACCTGAACCTAGAGAGAAACTATAACCAGAAGTGGACTTGTGAGTCTGTGAATCGCCAGCCCAATCTGAATCTGTATATCCAACCAAGTCAACCTCTATGCCAAATCTGTAATGAATCCCATATCTATGTGAACCCTGTATGTAATGCAAGATCCTCTTAGATGCTTTCCAATGTAGCTCATGGGGTTCTTACATGAATTTGGAGACAAGTCCTACTGTATATGAAATGTCAGGCCTAGTGTGAGTCAAGTAGATGAGACTACCAACAAGTTATTAGTATCAAGTGGCATAAACCAATGGTGAAGAACAATCAGCCTCAGGCTTGACTCCTAATAGAAAGGGAGTCAGAGATGGCTTGCAATCAGCCATGTGAAACCAAGCCAATAAGTCAAGAGCATACTTAGACTGTGCAAGAGAAATCCCTGAATCTGACTATGAGATCTCAATGCCAAAGAAGTATTGCAACAAATCCAAGTCTGTCATGTCAAATCTATCTTGAAGAGATGCCTTCACCACTGCAATAGCTGATGAAGAACTCTCAGTGATCAAAAGGTCATCAACATATATAACCAAAATCAAGAGAAAATCATCCTATCATAAGAAATATACATTAGGATCATAATGGTACCTAGTGAAACCTATTGTGAGAAGGAAGGAATCCATCTTAGCATACCAAGCCTGAGGGGCCTATTTGAGGCCATAAATAGATTTCTTAAGTTTGCTTACTAAGGAAGAATCTTGAACAAATCTTGGTGGCTGCTCCATGTAGATCTCCTCCTCAAGGTCTCTGTGAAGAAAGGCACTCTTCACATCCATCTGATGCACATCCCATCCATGTGCTACGGCAATAGCCAAGGTGAGTTAGATAGAAGTCATTTTTGCAATGAGTGTAAAGGTCTCTGAGTAGTCAATACCTGCCACCTGTGAGAAACCCTTGGCAACCAATCGCACCTTGTACTTATCAACTGACCCATTTGCTACAAACTTGGTCTGATATATCCACCTACATTGAACCATCTTTCTTCCCTTAGGAAGTGAAGTCAAATCCTAAGTGTGATTTTTGATTAAGGAAGAATATTCTTCCTTCATAGCACTATCCCACTCAGGTACCCCTGATGCCTCTAAAAAAGTCTATGGATCTGAAATTGAAGCAAAGAAGGCATGTGGATCTCTCTGAAAATCCCCCTTAGTACGTCCATTATCTGTGGGATCTCCTACCCAAGTTCCAGCACTCTCAAGTGTTTGTCTGGCCCAAAGTGGCCCAGAAGTGGGTGAGTTAGGTGCTAACTCCTCATTCTCTGACTGACTAGAGCTGGATGATTTTACACCATTATCCTCATTGTTTGAACTCAAAGAAGAAGAAGCTATCTCTGGCTCAAGAACCTATTGTGGCTGATCTAAATCTGATGAGGAATCATCATGAAGAAGTAGATCTGATGAGGAGAAGAAGTGTCAAGTGTTGAGTCTCTAAAACTCTCCTTAAAATGGACACTTCTCTCGATGAACAACTTGTGAGTGACTAGATCTAGAAGGTGATATCCCTTAATACCATCCAGATATCCTACAAAGATGTAAGGCTTGGACTGATGTTCCATAGCTTTGCATTTCTTCTTTATAATGCAGGCCATAGTTGGGGATCCAAAAACTCTAAGGTGTTCAACATCAGGTTTCCTTTTATGCCTAGCTTCAAAGGGTGTTATCCCTTTCAAATCTTTGTGAGGAACCCTATTCTAAATGTAGCAAGCACAATTGATGGCTTCATCCTAGTACTGTGGTGTTAAGGATTTATAGTGAATCATACAGCTAGCCATCTCTTTCAAGAACCTATTCTTGCATTCTACAACCCCATTCTGTGAAGGACTATAGGTGACTATGCACTACAAATCAATCCCCTCTATGGTGCAAATCTACTCAAACCTGATGCTGACATACTCACCTCCATTATCAGTTCGAAGAACCTTGATGGATTTCTCACTCTATTTCTCAACAAGAGCTTTGAAGTCTAAATTTTTTTCAAACACTTCAGACTTTTGTTTGAGAAAATATATCCAAGTGTACCTAGAGAAATCATCAATGAAAGTGAGGATGTACTTGGCCCTTGTGAAAGATGGTTTGGGAAAGGGTCTCGATACATCATTGTGGACTAACTCCAAAGGTTGTGAAGCCCTCCAAGCTTTGCCTTTGTCAAATTTTGCTTTGGGATGCTTCCCAAGGGAGCACCCCTCACAAAGTCCTTTTGAGAATTGGACACAAGGCAAGCCAATGACCATGTCATGTTTGCAAAGTTGCTCAAGATAGCAGTAGTTAAGGTGGCCAAACTACTCATGCCATAATTTGCTAACTCCATCTAAATGATTTAATAATGCTGTTGGAGAAGAATCTAATGCAAAATGTGAGAAGGTGTATAACCTGGCTTGGTGATTTGCCCTACCCACTGCCACTATAGTATCACTATGCAACTCCCTGATAGACATTGAATCTAGTGAAAACTCAACTCTCATGCCCTAACCAATGTGATTTATTGGGTACACTGATAGGAGATTGGTTGAAAGAGAAGGAACACTTAAAACATTATTGAATGTTCCTCCTTCCATTTCAACTAACCCTCTCCCTGCAATGAAAATTGATGTGTCATCACCCAAACTAATTGAAGTCATGCTACAAGGCTCTAAAGATGAAAACTCAACTAGTGAAGAGCCCATGTGGTGAGAATCACCTGAGTCGATGACCCATGAAGATGTGGAAGCTACTGTAGCTACAAGGGCCTTGCCCTTTTCTTTCTCCTTACCCTTGCCTTTTGCCTTAGTAGCATCTTGGGTAGATGAATTTTGCTTGATGGACTCAGGAACACCTATGTTTTTATTCTCTAGAAGATGAGTTAGGTGATCTATTTGTTTCTTCATGAATTTGTGTTCATCATGCCCTATCTTTTTACAATTGGCACACTTAACCCTCTCCTTCTTCGGTTTAGCATTAGAAGAGGAAGTCTTAGTGTTGTTTTTGGCAGGATTGGTGTTTTCTTTCTTCTTCTCCTAGTCCTTATTCTTTTTCTTCTTCTCCTTTGTTGAAGTATTATCCTTACCATTTCTAGCTATCAAGGCTTAGGGTTGAGTAGACTTCATTGTGCCCATTTGAATTAGCTTATCTTGCTCCCTAGTCAAGTCGGTAATGAATGAATCCAAAGAAGGCATTTTCCATGTAGTGCCAAGGGCACTTTTTGTGGCATGGAAAGTGGAGACAAAGACTAAATAGATTGAACCTAAATTTGTGAGAATAGAAAGTATGAGTTGATCATATTTCTTCTCTATCCCACATTCTTTCAATTGCAATCTAAGGGCCTTAAACTTAGTGAAGAAGTCATGTAGGGTGTCAAAGTTGCTAAGACTTAGATTTATGAGTTCATTTTCGAGCCCATGACCTCTCATCTCATCAAGCTTCCCAAATAAATTTTCTAAGGTGTCCCATATGTCATTAGGAGTCTAGGAGGATTTTAAATAGAAGAGAAGTTCTGGAGACATAGACAAGCTCAGTAATCCATAGGCTTCATCACTATGGTTGTACCACTTGACCTTTTCAGCATCTGTGTTGGGTTCTACTTTTGTACCCATGGTGATCCTATACAACCCTTTGCTTCTAAGAATGATTGACATTTTAACTTTCCATTCATGATATTTGAAGGGTGTTAGGGGTTTAAGTTGAAAAGAATCCATTTTTTAGGTAAATTTAGGTGAAGTTGTGTTGATTGCAAGTTGTGAATGTATGTAGAAAGGAGAATGAAAGCAAGTTGTGAAAATCAATCACACCCCCCTGAAATATTGAGACCCCCCTACAAATATGCAAGTTCATGCTCAAAAGACATTGGACTCAGCTGAAAATGCGTCTTAGAGCAATCAGTGTAAGACTAAAGCAAACAAGACATCGGACTCAGCTGAAAATGCGTCTCAGGAGACCCAAATTTTTGGCACTTTATAAACTAGTGTATTTTTGAAAAATAAAAAGTCAACACTGTGGAGAATTGAATTAAAAGCACTTTTGCAAAAAATGGCACCCAAAACTGAGCTACCATTTGCAAGATATTAAAGTTACAATTTTCTTGTAAACTAGTGTTTTTGCAAAAAAAGCACTAAAACATTAAAAAATGCCTGTTATGGGGAGATAAAGTGGCCTTCCAACCACTCATTAGATTTGGCACAAAATGAAGAATCCAAAGGAAGTCTTTGTGAGGGGTAATTAGCCTCTTGCCAACTCGAGCCTCACCCTTCGTCTTCGTAGGTCGAAGATACAAGTTTTAATTCAAACCCCCAAAAATTACCAAACTGTCTAAAAAATTTAATACTCAGTCAAATTGACTAATTTTTGTTTTATCAAGTCAATTTTTCACTAAAAAAATAAATCAAAGATAGTTTGGATAGAATGGCAAGTGTCCAAGAGTGCCACATGGGACGCCAAATAGGAAGGGGTGCTAAAAAAAAAGGTGCAAATTTTATCTTGCAAAAAGGACAAAACAAATACAGGCCTGTTGAAACCATACGGCCTAAAGTGGCACTGCAAAAAAGAAAAGGCTAAAGGCATTATAGAAGAGAAGTAAATCTACTACTGGAATTGAAGGTGCCCAACTAGAAGGAGTGTGGCGCAGCATCCAGAAGCACGTCATACAGCTAAAAACTTAGTGCAAAAGCATGCCGTACAGACTGGGCAGCGGCTGAACACTGTGGAGTAGTAAGCTGGAAGGTGGCATGGAGAAGCTAGAGCATCCTATTTCTTTCCTCAAGCTAGAGTCACACAAACATAATGCATAGAAGAGTGGAGTCCAAGAGTAGCAAACAAAATACAGAGTTTTTGTTTTGCAAAATGACAAAAAAAAATTCTGCCTTACTGAAGCCACAACAGATAAATAATGATGTCTTGAAAAATTTTAACTTAGATTTTCATATAGATTTGCATGAGTTTTCAAGAAACTCTACCAAAACTCTTAGATGCAGCCGAGTTAAACTAGGAAAGCAAAGTAAGAATTTCAAAATAAACTACTAGCATACCTAGACACACGATTACCGAAGTAGCTTTGATACCATATCGAAGTTGTTGCCAGAATCTAGATAATGTGAGTGTAATGGAGAAGTAATCACACAAGATGAACAAGTGCACACCACATAGATGCTAAAGCAATTTGAAAATAACACAAGAAGATAAATTACACAAGACAAAATGGAGAAAACCAAAATCTGATTAGCATGAGATGGCCAAAGTGAGCAATACAAATAAGAGAGTATGTAAGTAACTCCTCCACAAAAGGTGGACAAGGCACCCCAATAATAGAATGTAACTCCTCCATGAAAGGTGGTGACAAGGTGCTAAGAATAGAGAAGTAACTCCCATTAAGGGAGTTACTTATGACTTTTTTATGACACATCTATGACACACACCTCCACATAAGCTAGCCTATCCCACAAATGTAGGAAAACCCAATGTATGCACAAGAAATACAATTTCCCTAATTAATAAATAGGGAAAAATAAAAACCTACACTAATAGAATTAACTTAAAATAATGACCCACTTAGCTATCCTACATGTTAAGGATATTTTGGATAAGAGGCACTTGAGAGGGTCAAATTTTGTAATGATTTTGGTTTGATTATTGAGCATGTAATGTCTAAATTTTTATGAAGCTAAAACAACTGCAAGACATGACTTTTCCATTGGAAAATAGTTAAGATCATAAGACATCAAAGTCATGCTGAGGTAATACACTACCCTTTCTAATCCATTGTTATCATGTTGTGCCAATAATTCCCCCAATGTATGTTGTGTAGCTTATATGTACAAAATGAAAGGGCAACCAATAATAGGTAGCATTAATATTGGTATATTAGAGAGATATTTATTTAGATTTTAAAATTATTTATTACAATTTTTGTTCCAAATGAAAGGAGTGTCTTTATTAAACAATAATGTGAATTGATGACATATGTCATCAAGTTCATATATGAACCATCTGATTTCTTGGATTTTTCATTGCAAATTGTGAAGTCATTTGATATTTTTATGTGGAGGCATGTTCATGATAGATAATATTTTATAAGGATAAAATTTTATGCCATTATGTGAAATAATGAAACCCAACAAATTTACAAATGTCACTCCAAAGACACATTTCTTTGGGTTCATTCAAATATTGTATTCTCTCATTCTTTCAAAGATTCTTAGGAGTAGTTTTGGATGATCTTATCTAATTTTAGACTTGGTAAGTATGTCATCAACATAATCCTCCATGATGACATGAATTATGTCATGAAAAATGACAGTATTACCCTTTGATAAATGGATCTTACGTTTTTTAGACCAAAGGGCATTAATTGATACAAAAAGGTAGCCCAAGGTGTTGTAATTATTATTTTATCTTGGTCTTCAAGGTATATTATAATTTATCTATAAGCTAAAAAACCATCCATTATAGACAACATTTCATGACCCACAATACAATCTACAATCATGTCAACATTAGGCAATGGGAAGTCATCCTTGAGACATGCTTTGTTGATGTATTGAAAGTTTGTACAAACTCATATCTCTTCTAGTTTCTTTAACACTATCACAATGTTGGATATCCAATATAAATATTCAATACAGAGAATGAAACCAACCTTGATCTACTTATTTAACTATTATTTTATTAATAGTACAAATTTAGGGTAGATTTTCATTAATTTTGGCTTGATGGGTTTGGAATTTAGATTAACTACAAGGTGATGCACCACAAACGTAAGGTCAAGCCCCAATATGTATTCATAAGAGCATGAAAAAACATCAGAGAACTATCTAAGTACAAGATATTTTTTCTCATTATTCTTGACTGAGGGAAGTGGAAAGCTTGACTATTTTTGGATTTTCTTCTCAATACTTTGGGGGGTGGTGGAGGAAGGTTGAGTTCCTCCTCTACACATTCTTTATTTGGGGTTGATGCAAAAATGATTTGGTTGTGTGATTTATATTCCCTAAAATATGTAAAACTATGTAACTAAATGGAAAAATCTTTCTTATGATCTCGTACCAGGGCATGGTCTCTTGTGCCCAATAATTCATAAATTTCCTCATCATTTTGAAAATGATCAAGTGGAGGTGTTTCATGTTGATCCCACTAGATTAATTACGGATATGTGATGTCAAGTGTTAAAACTAAATGTTCATGAAAAGGTTCATTAAAAAAGGTCTTTGAAGTGACTATAGATGGATTTTTTTCATTTTTTAAAGAGTCTTCCTTTGACTCACTAGAAGAGTCACTTTGAAAAAGAGTGGTATTTAGATCAAGTGGTTGAAACCTTATGCCATGTATGTATTATATTTTACCATGATAGGTTTGATTAATCCTTATGTATGAAGTTCAAGGCCCTTACCTTTATATTTAATTATTTTACACATAATGTAATTTGTTATAGGGTGTTGGTTATTTACAAAACAAATAAATAGTTCATCAAGTAAATCTAGGAAGGTTTCAAATATTCAATTGGTTCATCATAAAGAATAAGGCCTTCTACCCACATTATTGTGCCAATTTTATGAAACATTTGAGTATTAATTTGATAGTAGGGATTTTCATGATTATGTCAAGACATATTAATAATGCGGGTGTATTTATAATCTTGAATTTCATATTAACCCATGCCTGTCTCAATTATTTTATGGTGGGATGTATGAGATGGTGTAGCTTTAGAAGTGGATGGTGGATTGGAAATTTGACTAGTGGATGGAATTTTTATGGAAGTGGAGGTATTTCGTGTGTTTATCCAACCACTAAGGGGAGGTGTTTGAAATAAATTATTAGGATGGATGTATTTTTTATGCATAGGTGATTCCTCAATGGGAGTAAAGTTTTTCATAGTAACTAGGAGATAGTTATATTTTTGATAACATCCTTCCAATAGTTTTCAATATTGTAAAGGTTGAGGATCACTTGGGATAGTTAATTCCCTACCATATTTAGATAATTTAAAACATTGGTGAAAAGTGGAGGGTATGGATTTCATGTAATTTATCCTTGGACATCCAAGAAGCAAGCTGTAAGGTAAATAAATATCAAGGACATAGACTAATTTCTCCTTAATGATAGGCCCCACCATTAGTGGAAAATAAATGGTACCCATAGATTGTCATTTATTATTATCATATGAATTTATTATAATGATGTTGGATTATAATGGTGTTATGGAATATACTAAATGTTTTATCAATCTTAATGTACATTAATTTAATGTCAAGCCATTATATATAAACACCCTTTTTACCATGTGCCTAGAGATGATGAATTCTATATACAATGGCATATTGTGGGAAGATCCCATGTGAGATATATCAAAATGGTCAAAATAATTATTATTTGTTAAATTAATAACCAATGGTTGAAATATATATGTATTAATGTCTTGTGGGACTATAGAATCTTGGAAGACTTTATACAGGATGTCCTTATATATGTGTGAAGTTTTGAGAAGCTATATGATGTAAGTGTTAGCGGCCATCTTCTCAACATGGTTAATAATGTATTACTTACATGAAATATTAGAGGATCGGGCACTAGTAATGGTAATTTTTTCAAGCCTTGTGGTAATGATGCAATACTTGAATTGTAAAGTAATGACATTGACATCATTGTGCATGTAATCAACACAATTCACTATGGAGTTGAAAGGGTCATTGGATTGGTTGACATTACTTGCTTCGAGTTTCTCTTGATTTTTTTCAGCTTTTACTTGCTCATATTTGGGGAATGGGTATTTGTATATCCCTAAATTTTGGTTACTAAATTGTATGGATGTTTGGTTTTTGATAACTATGTCACCATGATCTATAATATCTTGAACATAGTTTTGGAGGTGCATACACATATTGGTAGAGTTTAACTTTATCCTATGGTGCTTAAAATATTAATATTATTTATACCAATTGGTTTTAGGAACATTTACATAAAAAGGTTTAGTTTTTGGCTAAATTATCATGTTTAATTAGGCAAATTGTTGAAATATTGATTTATAAGTTGTTCCTATTATCAACCAAATTTTCACCCTAAGGAGGGATAATCCAACCTCCTTAAATTTGGTGTAACATTGAAACACCTCATATGTTTTGGGTGACAATTATTAGAGGTGTATCTCTAAATTGAAGGGCTATTTCCCTTACACAACACATACAACTAACCACTAACCTACTTGATTTGAAGTAAAATTGATAGAATGAGATTAACACTAATCTCTCAGAGGTGATGAAATAAGATGAATTATACAATCCTACTTGAACTTACACTATGAAAGACAATTTGAAAAACTAATCTCAAAACCCAAGGTTCTCCTAACAAAAGTGTTTCAACATGAAGGTAGAATGTAATGAATTTAACAAGATAGTTGAATAATAGGTCTTATAATAGACACTAGTAGTCTTATTCATATTTAAAGAGATGGAAAAAAAAAAATTACACATCATGATACCTATTAGAAGGTAGATTACTTACATAAATCATGGAAGAGTGAGATGGATACAAGGAGAGATAATTGTCACTTACCATCCAAAATAGACTAATTGACATAATTATTAAATAATTTTGGAAATTAAACCATCTTGAAATATTTATTCAAAGGAAAAATCAATAGTCAATTTAGTAGGGATTCACCATACCAAAATGTGGATGTCTTATACTACTAAAAGTGGTAGCTTATATAGATAAATGAGGAAGATAGAGAGAAAGGGGTGTATAAGAGGAGATTTACAAGTGTCCACATGAGAGTTAAAATAAATAAGGATTTATAAACATATGTATCTCCTTTGAATATGTTTCATCATCCAAGTGGTGTAAGGCTTGACACCTTGGTCGTCTTTTTCAAAACTACCCTTTTTTGCATATAAGAAGTGACAAATGAAGATTTTCATCATCAGTTCACCATTATTATCTTTATACCTTATAATTTTACACCTTTAATATATTTATAAATTCCATTTATCTTAAGTTTTATTGGAAATCATCATTCATATGATTAGGTGTCTTGAAACCCCTTCATGTACCATGCCTAGCCTTATCCAAGTGGATCAAAACTTGACTTTAAAATCATCAAGGAATTATATCTGCAAAAAAGGAATTAAAATACCTTTTCATACCTAAATAAATATTTTTTTTCATGTAAAAAATCTTGAGATTCTATTTTGCTCTTCAAGCTCTCATTAGGCCTCTTTTTCTTGTAACCCTAAAACCATGTAAACCTCCTTGTGTAGGATAGTGTATGGATGATCCTAGGAAAATGAAGACATATTTGAGGACCTAATATGACTTTAAAAATCCATGAAAAGTTTAATATCCTGGGAGTGAGTGGAAATATCATTTTCTTGTTGTTTTCTTCTCCTAGTTAGGCCTCGATTAGGCTTCCTTGCGTATAAGACTAATTTTCTAATCCAGATCTCTCCCACACATGTGAAACCACCAAAAATAATTATATAAAATTTAACTATATTTTCACAAACATAAATCATAAATTTTATGTCTTGATACCCTATGTAAGTGTGATAACCATGAATTGGTCTCGAAAAGTAGTCTCTTTTTGAGCTTACTGAAGACTACCTTGAAAAATGAGGTTTGTTTTATCACTTACATGATGTCCTTGTCATCCTATAATGGTGAAGTTTAATTTAGGTTATATGATTTGTATATTAAATTATCATAGTCTTAAAACCCTAACTTTACTCCCAATCAACCACCTTTCTCATGACTGCTCATATGGTTTGCTTGTATAGTGTTATGCTCTATGGGCCTAGATAGAGATTATCATCATTCCATAATTTATTATTGGATATGAAGATATAAATGATATTATAATGTAAATATTAAACCATTTTCAAATTATTTACCTCTCTTCATATCTCCTTTCTTCACTTGGCAATGTAAGAAGGCCTATAGCTTTCACTAACTATGTATAGAGGGTTGAAGTAAATATTGTTTTGGTCATCTTATCCCTAACCTATGTTTAGTTATACTAAGTTATTTTAACTCATATTATTTCATTAATTGGTCATGATCTCACCCAAACTCCCCTTTCAGTGACTATAGGTGACCTTTTCTTAAGCTTTGAAAATGACCTATCTTGCTTAGCAATCCTGCATATATTCATTTAGGTGTCTAAATGCATTTGTGGGTTTCAAGGTATTCAATATAAAATAATAATAAAATTTAATATTTTTTTTATATTTTTATAGTTTATATATTTTATTTATCACTCTCAATACATCATGCTTCCACAAACATACAGTCTCCTTCTTACACCTCTTTAGGCTTGGTTGTATGTAGCTATTAGGAAAGAGTCTGAACATGAAGTCTTGAACTTGGATTTATCAACTCCATAATGACACATTAATAGTATAAAATATTTATTATAAGATATTTATCACTTTATTACAATTTACATTGACGTTTTCATAGAATTTAGAGCTCTGCCTTCTTATCTCCATACACAGACCTATGTATGAGTGGCCTAAGCTTATAGACTCAATCATATTATCCTTAATTTGAATTTAAAAAGATTATATGTCTTAAAAAATTTTATCTCCTCTCACATTTATACTAATCCATGTTCCTAGTACACACTCATCTTAGCATGAACAAATACATTTTGTCTAAAAAGAGGACCTATAGGTTTAGAGCCTATAGGGCTTCCTTTTGCTTAGGTAAACTATTAGAGATAACCAATTTATTGAGTCTTTAAAATTGGAGATAGAATAAAATATTTGACACCCTATCACCCTATTAATAATTCTATGTACCTCTAACTAAATATTATACCATCTCAAAATTTATTCATTTATACATACAGGCCTGTGTATATAGCCAGTTCTTATGTAAGATTTGTACATAAAAGTTAAAAGATCCTAAATCCATTCATGATTATGATGATGATGATGATATGTAATATATAAATGTAAAATTAATGTTTTATGAAGATATTATACATCTCTCCATTGTCAAATCATCTTAAGAATGAAACCTAGGTCCATGGACATCCACCTATAGGTTTGCAGACTTGTGGGTGGATGAAACACATCTAAGTCCTTATAATGAGTACATTTATAACTCATGATAATTACCTTGAGCTTCCAACCTATTAAATAGTTCAATTTATATATTATTTCATTGTTTTATCATTATTATTTGAGCTAAACTAAACCCCTATCATGTAGGAAACTATTCATGCACAGTTTCATGCTTCTATGATTAAGGAACCTAGTATCTCTTGAAGGATTATCCATAAATAACTACTTATAAAATATGGGGAACATGAATCACAATATTATGAAGTTTTTTCCATGAAAAATTAAGTAATTTTAAGCTTTTAAAGTTTACAACACTTCAACCTAACCAGAACACTTACAATAAAGATGACATGTTCCATACACGTGACACACTTTTATCCTTGATGAAGGAACATAATTAAGTTGAGTTGGTTGATGTAACCAAAATTTAAAGGAGAAATTTTTACTATAAATATATCCCACATAATCATCCTCATCCATTGAAATTTGAGGTGAAGAAACATAAAAAAACATTAGACCCTGCTTTAATGGACAAGGCATAATGACCTCCTTGAAGTCTTAACAATTATTCATAAATGACGTGATATCAATCTAAAAACAAATTAAACTAAATTTAATTTCATTAGGACCCCTAAAATTTCCCAAATTTTCAATTTCTAACTTTCTCTCTCCTAATTGTACCATGCATTTGAATTTTGCCTTTTTGAGCTTGTAAAGGCAATGATGGAGGAGAGATAGAGTTATCTACATCTGTGGGACCTAAAATTTTATCCCAATATTTAATATGACTTTTATAATCTTAATAGGCTCTAAAAAAATATTTTCAATTATAGGTAAATCTTTCAATGCCATACACGTGTCTAAAAGTGCTTATAAAGGAGTATTTCCCCCAATTTGTGTATTAAACTACAATTTTGTTAGTTTATAACCATATTTGACCCATCTCTGACATCAGGTATGCTATTACACTTATTAAAACATTTTAATCTAAGAGTGATACATAAAATACCTCAAAATTAGCCAAAAAGGTGACTAAAATGACTTTATGGTGTATATCAACATAATATAAGGTTAATACATAAATATATGAATTTCAAGACATCATTTTTTTTTAATGAATTAATATCATGTCATGACCTTGAACACACTTTAAAACATCATGACTCATAAATGACCCCTTGGATAATATAAGTACATATGAGACCAAACCTTAAATAAAGTTAGTCAACGACTAATGTGACCACTAGAAGACATTATAAGACCATTACAAGACCATATACAAGTTTTAATATCCGTATGAAAAGTTTAAACATATATAGGTCTACCATTTTTACTTAGGGGTCAAAATTGGTCAACAAATTTCTTATTCATAGGGGTAGCTTGCATACAATGTTGATAGATCAATGGCCTTATCCTCCCATTGAGAAACGAAGTCACTCCTATACAATCATCTAAAATCAACATGCCTATAGGAAATTCAAACTCACACCAAACCACACAACAAGAAACAAACACACTATGCCAAAGGCATTTAGGTAAAATACACAAAAATAAACTTACTCAAAATAACACACCTAACCTATTATGTACAAGAACTCAAATCATGCTTGAGGTGGTGAAATAACTCCTCTTGATTCAACTAGGGTAAAAAAAAATGTTTCTATAATCACAACTACTCCATGAGAATAAGTCATCATATGATGGATGTTTGTCAAATAAAACTATCTTGTGAAGGTGATCAAATGACTTACCACTCTTGGAACCTCTGCTAAATGCAAGTGCATCACTTGATACTCCTTTGAATGATCCCTTTAGCTCTCCTTTAGGCTTTCTTGACATTGAAACTTGCTTGGTTTCTTTTATTTTCACTTGACACTTCTCAATCTGATCTTTAGGCATCATTGATACTTTTCCAATTATACCTTCATCTAAACTATGATGTGCTTTATGTCTATAATTACCAAGCTTAGCTTCTTATTTTCCAAATACATCTATAAGTGACTCAAGATCAACTTGATGCCTATGTTACTACTTACTCTCAAAAACTTCTACTTTGACCTGATCACATTCCTCCAAGTCTACCATCTTCTTGATTGGGATTTCACACTCTTATTTTATTCATTATTTCCATTATTAGCATCATCATAAGGACCATATTTATTTTGAAGAAGAGAAGGAAAACTTACTTGTTCAAACTCTTACATTATGGCATGGTACATCTGCCATAAATCATCACATTCTTCTTGAATATAATACTCATAAATATATTCTTCTTTGGTAGGAAAAATTGAATAATCACTACGATGATCTATCATACTTTTAACATTATTATCATCATCCATATGTAGAAAATAATTACCCCATGCAGTTTGTTTAAAGGCATCATCAAAAAGTACCTCAGAGAACTCATCACTTTCTTTATGGATGATATACGTGACCATACTTATCTCTTCAATGATATTTTTAGATCAAACCCATGTTGATCAAATCCCTACTAATAAGATAGAGGTTAGTTATACCATCAAAAGGTGTCAAATATTCTTGGTCACTAGGATGGTCTTCCTCTTCATTCATAGTGGATTTCATGTTTGATGTGTTAGGTACATAGGGATCCACATGAAACTTAGTTAAAGGTTTAGACATGATAGAGACCTTAGGACCATACTTGGTCCTAAATTCCATATAGGACCAATCTGAAGACAATTATCCCCCAATATTAGTAGTAACGTCTTTTGACAAGCAAAGGGCAAAGTGGGGTGGCACACACATAAGAAAAATATCTTAAGAGATAGATAATGTAGGAAAAACATGAAGGGTGAATTTAAAAACTTTGATGATGCCAAATTTTTTGGTAGCTAATCCATCTAACTGTAACACCCCATTGGAATGTGATTCATATTTCAAATTCAACTTGTTTGATACTTATTTGGGCATGACTGATGTGTTTTTCCCATTATCAATAAAATAATTTTGGAATAATGAGTCTCTAATGATGATAGAGAGGTAAAATGGAGGATGTTTATCTCTTCTTTCAATTTTGATTGCATGCCCATCCTTAGTATTCAATTCTTTTGTCAAAATTTCCCCTCTTTCACTATGCTACGAAGGTGATACATTGAGCTTGGAGAGATCATTTTAGATCAGGTCTCTTTGTCTAGGAATGTATAATTTTTCCCATATTAGGATGCTTACATGGACCTTATTCATCTACTCAAATTTATTGATAAGATAACTACCAACTTTGTCATGCCTTATAAGATCTATAGTACTACCACTATCTTGTGTCACTTGATGCATAAGAGGAGGCATAGAAGGATCTTTAACATTATATAATTTCTTATTTACCTAATCCATGGGGAATATATTTGATACACATTCTCTTTTGGATGATTTAGGGATCTTTCTTGGACCACCACTTGTAATATGTACCTCTTCAACCATTTTTTTCTTTGACCTTATATTTACAATAATAGAGTTTGATCCAATATTCAAGTTGCCTTCGTAGTTGACTGCACATGAGTCCTCTTGATAATAGTTCATGAAGGTAGCATTTGATTGAGCATCCCTTCCATTATTTTCTCCTCTACTTGGCATGTCTTCTTAAGTTGTGGAAGGCATTATTCCCCATTGATCTATATAAGCTTGATTGAATGTCTCATTTACATATGTGGAAGAGTCATGTGGGTGGTCCCATGAAGGCCACTCTCCATTTTATTGTAAAAGATTATTTTGGATATGTATAAGTGATTTATAAGTATAAGTAACATTATTATTTTGTCCATTGTGTTTCCTCACTCGATTTATCTGCCCTTGCCCTTAGTGGCCTTGAAAAGGTTGTTTAGGAGCTTGAAAAGATTGATAAGGTTGGTAAGGACCTTGAAGAGACATCTATTTCTATGATTTTTTTTGTATCTTTAGGTTTTGGTTCTCTTCTCTAAGTGACTTGATCAAATCTTCCTCTTTTTACTTGTTTGGCTGATTAGAGGAAGATTTCTTATGCTTGGGTATGGGGATGAGATCAATGGTGGGTATAAAAGTTTGCACATTAGGAAATAAATCCATGGGAAGTATAGGATCTACTTCTCAACCTATATAAGGTAATTATTGGCCCTTATAGCTATCTAATAGGTATTATTCAAAGTATCCCCTCACATAGATTGAATCATCATAGATATGTCACTATTTAAATATTTAAGGTAATAAATAAAATTATGATGGGATGTAAGCCTTACCAATGTTTGGATACTATCCCAAGTATTTTGGAATCTTATGTTGAATTATTTTATGGCCTCTTAATGTGATCTTTTTATTGTAGTCAGATGCTTAGTCAGAGACAATTGATCAGATTTATCTTCAAATCTCCTTCTCAAAGAGTCACCTAATTAATCCCATGTAGTGATAGAGTTGGTAACCAAAGTAACATACCAATCAAGGGCCTTCCCCTTGAAATACATAGGAAAAAGCATAATGGAAACATTTTCTTTAGTGATGGTATGTATGTTACAAAAGTTGGCAATGTTTCTTATATGTTCAATAGGAATAGTGGTAGCTTCTCTCATGTGTGAAGGAACAATGTTGAGGGATGCCATAGGGATGCAATTATAGTGATAAAGTGATAAGGGAATATGTCCATTTAAATCAACAAAGGTTAGGTTATTTAGTTCTACCATCTTGAAAATTAGACCCAATAAAAGTCTCTTAATAGGTATGTGAGCAACAAAGTATTTTTCAGAGTATGTATGGGTATTAGCAGACCTCTCTATTATAACTAAATAGTAACGTAACTCTAGAATTTCAAATGTAATGCCTTTATTATATTATATTGTCCTTAATTCAGGCATGAAAATTAATCACTAATCTATAACCAAGATCCAATGGGTGCTAGAGTCACTAGATACTACATGAAGGAAGCTTTACAGCTTCAGATTTGTCAAGATTAACATCCAAATTTGACATATTATTAAACCATGAGGTACCATTGGTCATGAAAAAACTATTATAAAACAAATTCTAAGTAGGGATAATCTATCCTCCTTAAATTTGGTGTAACATTGAAACACCTTATATGTTGTGGGTGACATATTTTAGAGGTGAGTTTTTAGATTAAAGGGCTAGCTCCATTGCACAACACATACAACTAACCACTACCCTAATTATTTTTAAGGAAAAGGGATAGAATGAGGTTAAAACTAATATACTATAGGTAATGCACCAATATGAATTCCATAATCATAATTGAACCTACACTATGAAAGATAATTTGCCAAATTGATCTCAAAACTGAAGGTTCTCCTAACACAAGTGTTTTAACATAAAGGTAGAATTTAATGCATTTCTCAAGGTAGATGAATGATAGGTCTTATAATATAAAATATTAGTCTATTTCACACTTAAATACATATAAAAAAACCATTTACACATCACGAGACCTCTTAGAAGGGAAATTACTTACATAAAGCATGGAAGAGTGAGATGGAAACAATGAGAGATAACTATCACTTGCCATCCAAAATAGACTACTTGAAACACTTATGTAATAATTTGAGAAAATAAAATAGCTTTAAATATTTATTCAAATTAAAAATTAGTAGTCAATTTATTAGGGATTCACCATACCAAAATGTGGATGTCTTACAATGCCAAAAATGATAGCTTGTATAGAGAAATAAGGAAGAGAGAGGGGTGTAGAACATGAGATTTCCAAGTGTCCACATGAGAGTTAAAAAAAAGGATTTATAAAGTATTTTAAAATTTCCCTAAGGAGATATGTATCTCCTCTAAAGATGATTCATCATCCAAGTGGCATAGGATTTATATTACTTGCTTGACACCTTGGTCATCTTCTTCAAAATTGCCCTTCTTTACATATGAAAAGTGAAAAATGGACATTTTTAATAATAAATTCACCTTTAATGACATAATATATTCTAATTTGACACCTTTAATACATTTATAAACTCCCCTGATCTGATATTTTAGTGTAAATCATCATTCATATGCATAGGTGTCTTGAAACCCCTTCATCTACCATGCCTAACCTTGTTCAAGTGGCTCAAAACTTGACTTTAACTTTGTCAAGTCATTCTCTCTCCATGAAAATAATTTAAATACCTATTTATACCTGAATCAATCCATTTTGGTTCATGGAACTACTCTCAAGACTCTATTTTTCTCTTTAAGCTCTCAATAGGCTTTTTTTCCTTATAGCCCTAAAATCATGTAAACCTCCTTATGTAGGATACTGTATAGATGATCTTAGGAAAATAGAGACGTATTTGTGTACCTATTATGGATTTAAAACTCCATGCCAAGTTTAAGATATTGAGAATGAGTGGAAGTATCTTTTTCCTGATATTCTTTTCTCTGAATTAAGCCTCCTTGCCTAGAAGATTGATTTTTTACTTTAGATCTATCCTACACATGTGAAACCACAAAAAATAATTTGATTCACTTTCCATAGACTTTCACCAACCTCCATGACAAATTTAATGTCTTGAGACCTTGTAAAAGTGTGAGAACCATGAAATGGTCTTGAAACCTAGTATCTTTTTGAGCCTATTGAAGACTAATTTGAAAATTGAGGTTTGTTTGATCACTTCCAGGATGTCTTGTTTGTATTTTTCATATTTAATATATTTAATACATCCTAAATTACCCTCCCTAATTGTTTTCAAGTTTTTATCTATTTAAAATCCTATAAAACACCAAAAATCCTTAAAAAATAAGCCAATTAATGTAATTGGTACAATTACAGGTATAAATGAGGTACATGGTGAGGATATAATTAGAGTTTTAACAAAAATTCATGAGTTTATAGAAGAAACTCAATTCATTTTATGTACTTTAGAGGTCCATCTCTCACATCGGGTCCTTATTAAGGTTTTAGGAGGGTTTAGAGTAGTTTTGGTTCTTAACGATTGGTCATAAACCCTAAGCCATCAATCCCTTAACCAATAACATAATTCTCAAGTGAAAAACCCTCCCCAACTTTCACCAAGTTCTAAATTTCCAATTCATCCTATCAATATATTTTTGAGTGAAATATTTTGGTCTTGAGGTTATAAATAGGCCATTAGAGAGGGGTCTAAGTTCTTAATCATTGTTCATAAATGTGATAGATCTAATCCAGTAACCAATTACAAAATATTTAAGTATGGGGACATATTTAACATCATTAAAAACCATTTTTATCCATTCATAGTTTCATGGTTTCAAAAATCAAAATAAAATGAGTCTTGAATTGTAGTCTTGCATGAGAAGAGTTCAAGGTGGTCTCAAAGGCCAAATTGACACTTTCCTTGTCCTCTTCTAACTGTGAATGGTATTTTAGGGTCTATGATTTGTATATGAAATTATAATAGTATAAAAACACTCAATTTACTCCAAATCAACCACATTTCTCATGACTACTCATATGATCTACTTGTATAGTATTATGCTCTATAGGCCTAAATAGGGCTTATTATCATTCCATCTTTTTTTATCAGATCTAAGGTTCTAAATGATATGATAATATCAATATGAAATAATTTTAAAATTATTTAACTCTCCTTATATACCATTTATTCACTCTAAACAAGCAACCTTCACTTGGTAATGTAGGTAGGCTTGTAGCTTTTACTGACTGTGTGTAGAGGGTTAAAGTAAATCTTATTTTGGTCATCCTCTCCCTGATCTCTCTTTAGGTTCATTGAGTTATCTAACCTCATATGGTTTAATTATTTGGTCATGATCTCACCTAAACTCCCCTCTCACTGAATGTAGGTGACCTTTTCCCAAGATTTGAAACTCCCCTCTTAATACATCATGATTACATAAACATACAATCTCCTTCTTACATCAATCTAGGCCTGCTTATAGGTAGCTATTAGGAAAGAGTCTAAACATGAGGTATTTAATTTGGATTTCTCAATGATCACCCTATCAATAATCTTATGGACCACTAAATAAATATTATACCATCTCAAAATTTATTAATTTGTATGTATAGGCTTGTGCATACAGTCAATTCCTATGTAAGGTTTATACATGGAAGTTTGAGCTCCTAAATCCATTCATGCTTATGATGATGATGCGTATTATATAAAATTAAAATGAAGGTTTTATTAATCTATGATACATATCTAATTTTTTTAAGCATTCTAAAATGAAAACCTTGGTCCATGGAAATCCACCTACAATTCTACAAATTGTGGGTGGCTAAACACATCCAAGTCCTTATAGAGAGTGCATTTGAGGCTCGTGTTCATTACCTTGAGCTTCCAACCTATTAAATATTTCAATTTACATATTCTTTCATTTTTTTTTTCATTTTTTTTAATCCAAACTAAACCTTTATCCTGTAGGAAACTATTCATGAACAGTGTCATGCTTCCATGAGTGAGGAACCTGGTATCTCTTGAAGGATTATCGAAAAAGAACTACTTATCAAGGATGGGGAACATGAATAATCAGATAATGAATGTTTTTCCATGAATAATTAATTAATTGGAAACTTATTAAGGTGAAAACACTTCAACTCAATCATAACACTTGCATTATAGATGACATGCTCCATATACTTGAGAAAATTTTCTCCTTGATGAAAGCACTTCATGAAGTTGATTTGTTTGATGAAAAACATTTAAAGGATTCATATTTTCTTTGATAATATCCCATAAAACCATTATCCTCCATTGAAATCTGAGGTAAAGAAATAGAAACAACATTAGACCTTGCTTGAATGGATAAGGCATAGTGATCTCCTTGTAGTATTAATGATTGTTTATAAAGGAGGGCCGATGAATATTCAAACCAATACTAATAAATTGAATCTCATTATTACCCCTAACATTTAACAAATTTTTAGCTTCCAACTTTATCTCTCCTAGCTGTACCATGCATTTGAATTTTGCCTTTATGAGCTTGTGAAGGTACTAATGGAGGAGAGAGAGAGAGAGTTATCTAAATTTATGGGACCTAAAACTTTATTCCAATATTTAATATGAAATTTATAATCTTAATGGACTCTTTAAATCCATTTTAACTTGTAATTAGATCTTTCAAGGCCATATAAGTGCCCAAAAGTGGTTGTAAAGGAGTATTTTCCTCAATTTGTGCATTGAACTATAGATTTATCATTTTATAACCATATCTGACCCATATTTAACATTATGTATATTATGAAACTTATTTAAATGTTTTACTTTGAAAGTGATATATATATATATATATATATATATATATATATATATATATATATATATATATATATATATATATATATCACTTTCAAAGTAAAACATCTAAATAAGCTCCTCAAAATTAGCAAAAATGGTGACTAAATGACTTTTATAGTGCAGAACAAAATAATAAAAGGTTAATCAATAAATACATTACTTTAAATGCATATAAAAAACCTTTTATAATGACTCAATATCATGTCATGACCTTCACCACACTTGATAACAATATGACTCATAAATGATCCCTAGGACTATACAAATACATATGAGACCAAACCTTAAACAAAATTAGTCAAGGACTAATATGACCACTACAAGACATTATAAGACCATTAAAATATAATTAAAATACCATATACAAGTTTAAATATCCATATGAAAAGTTTTAACCTATATGGGTTGACCATTTTTGGCTTGGGGGTCAAAATTGGTCAATAGTTCCAATTGGGTAAACTTACATTTTAGTTTATCTTATCTCAATTGACCACCATAAATAATAATGGTGTTAATGGGTTGTGTATGAAATTTATTGTTATTATGTTATGTTTGGAATTTATTTTTGGTGGGATGTGTTTGGAATTGGTGTTTTCTAAGTGGGTTTTGTATTTGTTTGACATCGGTCACACTATCACCAACAACATTCTTATTTTTGGAAAAATGGTTTAGTTTTTTAGGTTGTTTCAAGGAATTTTTTTCAGGTTTAAATATCTTGATATTAACTTTATTGATCAAATTACATTTAATCTGGACCCACTTTTTAATAATTCTAATTAACTTAGACATAGGAGTAATAAGTGGTCTCCCAAGTCTGAGTTAAGATTATTCAAAAACATATCAACAAGTTCGATTTCAAGAAAAGACCACAAAAAATGGCTTGATAGTTCCCACCATCTTTGTAAGAATGAGGTAAAGGTTTCACCATTGTATTTTTTAGTGTTTTTAAGTTCTATTATGGTCAAGTACTTTTTTATATTGTATGAAAAGTGATGAACAATTTTTTTGGAAAGGTCCTCAAAAATAAAGATTGGTCCTTTTGGAAGGCATAAAAACCATTCAAGGGCTTGACCTCCAAGACTTCATATAAATAGTCATAGCATATACTCATTTCTATAAGCAAAATCTACACGTGCATGATATAAATCCTATAGGTGCTCTATAGGGTATCCCTTATCTTTGTATTTGTCAAATTTTGGAGATTCAAAATACTTAGGGAAAGGTGTTGTCATGGTACTTAAATCATATGACTAAGAACAAAATTATTTGAACTTATATAATTTTTTCTTGGAAAATGTGCCATCTTGCAAGCCTTGAACTTTATCTTTCATTTTTTGAAAATCCTAGATAAATTGTAGAATAATTGATTCATTTGGTTTGAATAAATAAAAAGGTTTTGTCCTATGAATGGGTTTGGGTTAATATAGGTTTGTGAAAATTAGTGAAGTGGTAGATTGTTATTGAAGTGATTAGGAGGTGGATTGGAAAATTTAGCATGTTTTAGATGTGCAAAGTGTTTTAGATTCATTAAACTATTATACATGTTAAAGTGTGTTGCATTTGGATCAGTGTTAAAAAATTTTAGACTAGGATTGGTGTTGTAGTTAAAATATTATTGGTTTGTGTTAGTATTAAATATGGGGTTTGTTTGATTAAAGTTTGGGTTGGTTGGGTTAGCATTGGTGTTAAATTTTAGGTTTTTTGGGTTAGGTTTATTGTTAAAGTTGAGGTTGTTTAGCTTAGGGTCAGTTTTAAAGTTGAGGTTAGTTGAGTGATCTTGGTTTAGGTTTTGAATTGGATATGAACTAATCATGTGATTATAATGGGAGTTAGGGTTGAATGAATGGTTAATATTTGGATTATTTTTGAATGGATTTGTGTAAGGTGTTGTTTTATTTAGATTAAATCCTATAATAGAATGGGACAACTAATTTTAAACATTTTATAAACTACCATTTGGATTTGAATTGGTGGGCA
>JARHVA010001317.1:2470000-2607500 GCA_037957365.1 Torreya grandis | reverse complement strand
AGAACATGGAGGATAATGGGAATAAAGGTGGATTATTAAATTGGAGGAAATTAGATCATGAAAGATAATGAAAATAAAGGTGGATTATAAATTAGATCATGGAGGACAAGAGGATTATAAAATTGGAATGGTGGGGGATAGGTGGAGCCTTAGGGAATGTGAAGGTAATTTTGATTTTTGGTTTTCTAAAAATGATGAATTTCCAAAATCCATGTAATTTTTAATTAGATAAAGATTAGTTGTTTGAATTTGGATTAATTTAGGGATAATAAATAGAGAATAGAGAATAATGAATAATGAATGATGAATAGTGATGATAAATTAAGATTAGGAAAAACTAGGGATGATTAGAGATGATTGGGGATTTAGTGTAAAGAAGGTTAAAATCAATAAAAAGTGTTTGATTTTAAGTTTTTAGATAATTTCATCACATTCCATTATATTATACAGTCTAAAAAAAGTGCTTAATTCAAAATCATTCAAATTGATGGAGTTTTTAGCATTGTTGTTTTGATTTATGTTATGAAGAGGACTAGTATTACCTCCATTGTTAAGCTGAGTATTCCATTGGTGATTTGTCCTTTAAAAAAATATTTCATTTCTTTTATGAATTTTGTTCATGGTGTTATGAATTTTAGGTAGGTGTTTCCATAGATCAACCATATCATTGGTCAATCTTTGAACCATCTATTGTGAACTTCCCATTTTGAGGTTCACATTTGAAATTTGGTTATATATTACTTGTGGATTTGTGGTTTTTTAAAGTAAAGAGGGTTTATTTTAAGGAAGGGACCCAAAACTCTATCATAAGAAAGCAGATAAGAACTTAAAGTCCTATATATATAATTAGTTATGAATAAAGAGACAAAAATATATAATAGTATCTACACATAATGAAAACAACTAAAAATAGCATAAAGGCATCAATTATGGCCACCAAATGCCTCTTCCCAATAATGAATCATCTTTTACAAGTAGATTTCCATCTATAGATATATCTGGGGATCTTGCTCAGCTTCCATTGAATTATTCTTATCCTTTCCTTTCTTACTTGAACTAACATCTTAATTTAGATTCATTTTAATAAAAAACCTAATAGTCTCCAAGCTCGAATGCATTTCTACTTTGTTTACCTCAATAAAAGTATTTAAATCTTATTTTAAGGTTCATTTTATCTCACCAAACTAATCATATTTTATTTTATTCTTATTATCTTAATTCCCATCTCATTTTGATCTTAGTCCTCATTCTTGCCTTGAGATAGGCTTAGGCTTTTTCACCTCATCCTTCAAAAAAGTGTGCTCCCTCATGAAACACCTTATAAATCCCCAATTCTTCTTCCAACTCTTTGATGTTGCTTTGATTTTTTAGATTCTTCTCTACCTTATCAAATTATTTATTTAATTTATGCTTCCCCATTGTCTTCTCATCAAAATTCACCATACTCTAGGCTTTTACACTTTTAATTAAAGAGATGTATGCCAACAACCACCTCCTTAATGTTCTCATCTTGAATCTCTAGGGTAATTCATTAGTAGTTCCTTCATTATTTATGCATGTCTCTACTCTCCTAATGGAAATAAAATGCTTAGTTCCTTAATTGTAACCATGTGGATCTGTCTCAGACCCCATTTGGTATTAAATGTAGGATTGCCCTTAGGACTTACAATCCTGTATTTAGGGTCCATGCTAGGATTGCACAAATATCCCTTATTGATGTATTTAAAATATTTTAAAATCATGAAAATTATATCATGATGGAGGGGTTGGATTTTATTACCCTTACTAACATCCAGAATAAAAAACTACAATGATTGAAGAATGTATAAATTTAAAATTAAATGAATATGATGTATAAAATAGTTCAAAAATCCAAACTATGACATAATAACTACCTTTTATCTTCCTTTAAGTGTTATATACTACATAATTTTTTTACCTCATTAAAGGTTCTAGGAAGTCCTCTTGGGAGAAACTATTATGGAACACCTTTAACTTCTCCCCTTCCAACAAGAAAATTTTCTTATCATCCCTAAAATTCATTCCAGTCTTGAATAACTTTGTCACCATAATATTCAAACCAATAACATTCACAATGAGGTCCTTAGTGATTTGAATATGAAATCCATTAAATTCCACAACTTGGTCCTTCTATCCTTTTACAAAATTAAAAAATATATGATTATCATGGCCTTCCACTTGTTGCATAAAATTTTCCAATCCTCCTTCTTGAAGGATTTCCCATAGATTAGTAACCTCTTCACATAATCAAGCATCATAAGATCAATCCTAAGAAGCCTTCCCCCATCTTGAAATCAATGCAGTTTATATTTCCACTCAAAGTCACTTTTTCATCTACATAAATGATTACCAAACTATGTGAGTAATCATAATTATTATCATGCTTTGATATTTGTCCACAACTTTCCCATGATAATATCTCCTTCCATCCCAAAACTCTTACCAATATTTATTTTATACATGTTTATGAACTAATTATAGCTCAACAGATCATACTTTTATAAATCATAATGAATTAAGGGTAAGATAAAAAGTAAATGAATGAATTAATTTAATAAGATAGGGAATCATTGATTATTAAGAGCTTCCAAATTGACCCTTTTATGGATCAAATCTAGAAGGTCATCCATTCCAACCCAAATTATAAATCTTAAAGCAGTATCCCCCTCATTGGAAAAATGGTCAGTTGAGTGGTTACATTCCCTATAAATGTGTTATATACAAACCCCTTATAATGAATTAATAATGACATGTGCTTCCTCCATTATGTGGTTGATGCTCTAGCTATCTATATTATTATTTGAATGATAATTTATTATATTATGGGAATATCCCTTAATAATAATCCTTTTTATTCCCAACTCTTTAACCCTCACTAATACACATAGAGTTGATAAATCTTCTTCCTAATGGTTGGTTTGGATTCCCATTCGACCTGCATAAGTTGCTCGTATGTGCCCTTTTTCATTTCACATAATCCCTCCTCCCCCTCAGGCACCTAGATTCCCTTTTGAATCCCCATCAATGTTTAGTTTCACCTTATTAGGGGAAGGATTCAACCACTATTTATATTTCTCAAGTTTAATTATTTGATCAATCTTGTTATTCTTTAACCCATTTATCTATCAATTACTTGTAATATTTTCTTCCTCAACCAACAAGGTATTGATTTTTCACTATGGTACACTCTTAAAATTTTCTAGAATACCATCAAAAATCTTAGTGGAAACTTGTTTACTATAAAGATTAATGCTTATAAGTATTATATTATTTTTTCCTTCCAAATTCTACATAATAAATGGGGAAGGGATAGCTACCAATTTTTTTAAAAATATTCTTATTAGGGAAAGGGGATAAACAAGACAACAATAATTCCATCAAAGAATATGAATGAGTTGAACACATTTTAAAATTTTCTAAATAAACCCCCAAAACTCAAAATAGAAATAACATGTCATCATCAAATGAGAAACATACTCATTCTCTTATTCACACATAGGACATATATTCACTAAAACCTATCCTTTCATTCTAAGGTTATCCATGGATTTGTTTTTCATAAATCAACTATAGAAAAAAATTAACCTTGGGAACCATGTCCTTATCTTGCATCCTACCCCAATGAATGTCTTTCTAAGTAGGGGAAGATATACTTTGTACCCATATTTTACATTATGGTGTCCATCAAAAGAATCATTAGATTGACTTATCTAATTTAAAAATATTAGGAACATGATCTGAGAAAATCATCCAAATATTAAAGTATATCATTCCCTTCCCCTTAAATATTATCACTTTGAAGGTTCTTCCATACTCTACCTTGCTCTGTGTCTTGAATGTAATCTTGTACTTTAATAACATAATCACAATGTAAATTGTTCCCTATATAAATCTAAGGATCCAACACACTAAATGGTTTATCAATAAACTAGGTATCTTCCAAAAATCTCATCTTGTCCCCATTACCTAATATCCATTTAATATTTTTGATAATGACACTTTCTTAATACATAGGAAAGTTCCTAATACAAGATCCTCTTAAAAAATAAACTTCCTCCAAGAAGTGAAGGACATCTCTAGAACCTAAATATTTAACTTCAAGGATAATATCCCAATGAATATCCCCTAAGATGAATCTCCAACCCATATTAGAGGTGATGGATTTAGACATCCATTTTAATTTTTTAAGCCCAAAGCCACCATTACTTTTAGGTAAGCACACTCTCTCCCAAGTGAAAAGTGAAAATTTATTCATTTATTCATTCATACCCACAAGAATTTTCTTTAAATCTTATATAACTTATTAGGAACATACTTTTGAATTTTGAAAAGAGACATTAGGTATATGGGCATGATTTTTAATGTTATCTTGATGAGAATAAGCTTTTCTAATTGAGAGAGAAGTGACCCTTTCCAACCTGCTAGATTCATTTGAAATATTTCTCACAAAAGATTCCAAGCCTGAATGGGAAGGTCCTTACTAAAAATTAGCATACCAAGATAAGAATGAGTCTTATATTTGATCTAACATGCAAGAATTATAGTATCCCAATTCTACCTAACCAAATAAGTATTTAAAAATAATACAAACTTTTATCAAAATTGATTTTATGAGAAGAAGATTTTCATAATTTTTTATGATAATTTTCAATCCTCTTGCATCTTTTAGTGAATATTATACTATTAAAATAGTATCCTAAATGAACTATTGATGTAAATAAGGTTCCACATTTTAATCTAGAGTGAAACCTTTCAATTACGCTTCTCCAAGGGAAGTCCATAAATATCTACTACGTAACTTGGAATAATAATGAATAGGAAAGGGGATAAGAGCTATCCTTGTTTTATACCCCATCTACTAAAAAATAATCCTTTAGGTACCCCATTGATTAAGATAAAAAACCATAATCATGGACATACACGTGCATATAAGCTTTTTAAAATGATCATGAAAACCAAACTACCTCAAAACCTAGCCTAAAAAATTATAATCCAATCTATAATATGCATTATTCATATCAATATTAAGCACCATACCTACTTTTCTACTCATGTCCATCTAATGGAAAGTCTCATGTAAAACTATGATGGCATATTGAATTTACCTACCCAAAATAAATCCTCCTTTATTAATCATGATGCTAGGGAAAGTTATTTTTTACGTGGTTATTTATAATTTACCATATGGTAAATAGTTAGTAGGTTATATTGTTATTAGGTTATTAGTCATATATATTTTTGTAACAATGATATATCACTTATAACTTATAAGTTAGTTGTTGAGATATTATAGGGGATATGATGTACCCTATTCATAGGGAAGACATCTCCTATATATTTTTAAGATTATGTGTTGTGAATTAATTAATGAATCATAATTATTGTGATCTCTATATTCAATTTTCAATTAATAATAGTGGTATCAGAAACAATGGAATCCTGAGGATTAGTAGGTGTTGTCATTTAGTCTTTTACCCATGTGAATGAGAGAGAATGAGTTTTTTGAAGAGCATGTATCATAGGATATAATATTGTATTAAGGGTATGCATTTATATGAAGTGCATGAGAATCATTAGTAAGCTACCTAAGAGTATAAAAAACCTTATAAAAAGCATAGATCTAGTTTACAACATAGAAAGAAAAGAGGACTTTTTGGTGGCATCCATTTTAGTCATAGGTTTTGTTTTTGTATATTCTGATTTTATTACCCTTTATCAAGAGGCATTTCAGTTTTCTTTGTGGAAGGATATACATCTTAGTGTTTATATTTTTAATCTTGGCATCAACTAAATCAGTTAAAATCAAAACCTATGGGTTATACTATAAACGAGGTGTCTCTAGCTTAGTTGTTCATCTTATGAAACTATGTATTCCTACTCAAACTTGGCTAGGCACATCCATACCAAATCACCTCAAAATCAGCTTGAGATTTCCAATCACTAATGAGAAACCTTAGATCGATCAATTGGCATCTAGTGACTTTGTCTAAGTGATCACCATCCACATGATTACTATGTTCTGATGTTTATTTCTATGGTGATATATCTAAAGAATTTTTTATACATGCTAGATATAAGCAGTAACCATGTCATCATACCATTTATTTGGTTCTATTTTATATATTTCATGTCTGATTCCTTTAATGTATCACTATTCTTTTAGATTTGAAATAGGTTATTAGTGTTTTACATTTCATTTCTTTGTGTCAATTTTTATTTAATATTTATTTATATCTTGTTATTAGTATCCATACAATTTCAAAAGAGCATCATGTTTTCACTCACGTGAAGATTATCATAAAGTTTGGATAAATTCTTTAGGCTAGAGTCCCTTTATAGGTGTTATAATAAATTGATTTTGTCTAGTCAGTATCAATGTATTATTGTAATAGTGTCAAAATTTAAATATAGAGTCCATTACCTTTTTTGTATATGTTAAGAGTCAAAAATAATTTGTTTATAAATGGATGTATTTTCAGTAGAAACTGACATCTAAATTATTTCACATTGTAGGAGAGAAGTTATAAAAATTAACCCAATATGTAAACTATTGAGATTTAAAGTCAAATTTTTTGAGTAAGCACTAGACTTAAAGAAGGTCAGAGGCAATAGAGGAAGAAGGATTTCTATGCCTTTCATTAGCCACTAATGATGGGGCCACTTCTACTTTGGTGGCATTTTTTTTTAGCTATGTGGTGTGATGAATTTATTTTTAAATGGTATGAACAATAATAATATATGTGGTATCTTTCTATTCACTTGCATATGTGAGTTACTCCTATGTAATCCCTTGATGTAAAAACATATTAGAGTATTGATCAAGAATTATAACCTATGGATCTTAAAAAGGTTAGTGGTGATCAAGAAAACTACATGAGGTGCATAGGCCTAAGGGACCCTATTCATGTCTAGGTTTGTGGTAGACCTATTGAAAACCATGGAAGTTTGACAAAGAGTGATTATTTTTTTTTGGATCAAGATAATGAGGTCATCTCCATTGGAAACATGTTTTTGTTTGATAATGATGTGTTATACAATTTGAAAAATTAAGGGGGTGGGAATGATATGAAAATTTATTATTCACATGGTTATTTATAATTGACCATATGGTTAATAATTAGTAGGTTCTATTGTTATTAGGATTTTTAGTCATATATATATATATATTAGAAACAATATATCACATATAATTTATAGGTTAGTTATTGAGATATTCTAGGGAATATGATGCACCCTATTTATAGGGAAGACATATCCTATATATTTGTATGATTTTGTTATGAATTAATCAACTATTTATTATTATTTCAATCTTTGTGTTTAGATCTTTCAATTAATAACACATGACAATCTTGTACACAACATTACAAAGGATTATGGGTCTAAACTCAATGAAATCATTGGCCCCTTCCTTATTGGGAATTAAAATAATTAAGTTATTATTTAATTTCATCAATATTTTCTAAGATATTATGAATTCATTCAAAACAAACACTAGAAGTTATTAATAATTTCTTATAAGACTTAGAAAATTCTATGGGGAAACCATCACACCTGGTTTCTTGTCATTATTAAGAAAAAAAATAGAAAATTTAACCTCATTTAATGAATCCAAAGAAGTGAGACTTAGGTTGTCATCCTGGTTTATGAGTTCCAATATTTCATGTAGAAGTTCTTGATTGACCAAAATATTTGTTCTTAGGTTAGAATAAAAGAGGTTCTTGAAATAGTTGATAGCTTCCTCCTTAATTACAACAATATATTTAAAACCATCCCCACTCTCCTTTCTAATTAATTAATTTTTTTTAATGAGCCCTATTGTTTAGAGTGGATAGGTGAAATAATTTTGTATTATTATCTCTTTCCTTGAGCCAAATAACTATAGACTTTTTTATCCATAAGGTCTCCCCCATAGACACCCTATTATGATACTTCATATAATCTTCTCTCATTGAAGAGTTTGATGATCCAATCCTACTACTACTACCTGCTTTTTTCTAAAAAAACTAGTTTTTATTTAAGTTTATTCTTTTAGATAATGACATTGACTGATACCTCTTTATTCCAAACTCTTTTTTTTTTGAAAATTTTAAATTTATAAACCAATTAAAAAATTATTAATCCTTGAAAAATAGGATTCCACCATTCTACTATTATGTCTTGAAAACAAGGATGCCTAAACCATATATGTTCCATTTTGAAGGGAGTTATTTATTTTTTTAATAATATAATCATCAATAGAAAGAGATAGAGGGTTATGGTCAGACATGATCCTAGGAAGGGAATTTAATCAAATATATTTATGAGATAACTAGTTAGTGGAAATAAACACCCTATCTAATCTAACCTGAATCAAGTTCTCTCCAACTTTCCTATTATACCATGTGAAAAGGGATCCCATGAGATCAACATCTAGTAGGTTGAAAGAAGAGATGAAGGAACTTAAATCCTTGATGTTATCAAAACATATCTAATTACTTATTCGTTTCACTTATAAGAATAGGAGTATTTAAGTCTCCTGCTATAAACCATAAAATACCATTACAGTTCCTTCTGAAGTTTCTTAACTCCTCCCATAATATCCTAAAACCTAGACGTGAATTAGGAGCATACATATTTGAAAATATCCACATGATCACATCTTATTTACTATTAAAATATTAGATAAATGATGAAATATTTTATCTAGAACCTCATTGTTATGAAATTCTAAAAAATAAACAAACCAGCAGACGCTTCTAATGAACTTATACTAGCCACCACCACATCCTTCCACAAATTAGTTATACTATATTTAATAATCATATCCTCCATTTTGGTTTATTGTATCACCAAAACAATTGGAATTTATTAAGTACCTAAGAATTATTTGCTTATTGTTTCCATTCATGCCCCTTATTTTCAAAAATATGACTTCAATTTATATCTTTTACACTAGGATTTGATTCTTTTTTTTATTTATACTTGAGTTTCATTTAAAACTTATCCATATGTAACTCTACTATAGATTTATCTTTTTAATCATGTCCATACTTTAGAGGGAATCCTTAAATTACTTGTTTCATTCCCATTCTTACTATCATGAAAGGAGTAACATATTCCTTACCTTTCTTACTCTACATAGATCCTATACTAGAGTGGACATGTCCCTTATTTGACTTTAAGACCCCTTATCAAGAAATTTATTCATTGAGGGAGGAGGTTAAATCACTGCATGAAGCTCATTCATGCCTTCTTTATGCAGATCAATACCATTTTGAATTGAGCATCATATAGCGTCATCATCCACTATCTAAACATTTGGTATTATTTTCTCTAGACTATCAAAGAATTCATACTTATGGATACTTAGTGAATAAGACAAAGGTTTATACAATGTAGCTTGTTGGTAAATGAAATTTAAATATGAATATATGTAACCCAAATCCTAAAAATCATTGGTCTGAATCACCACTTGATTATTTATAGAATGCAACTCTTCTTCATTAACTTCCTTAATTATATTTTCCTTCATAAAACTAACCCCACTTTCCAAAACAAGTGGCAGGCAATGTTTGATTTCCTCTTTACATCTTTTTATAATCTCACATAATGTAGGATGAGCCTTATGATTCTTTGAATTTTTTATATTGTCTTAATTCCCTCAACATTAGTGGAAATATTTTCCATATCCTTTTTATGCCAAGCTTGTCACTCTTTCTTGAAGGTTTGATTATGGATTTTTTTGTTGTAAAGGGACAAAGTCTATGTAAATGTCCAAGATTATTTCACTTGATAAATTTAAAATAGAGTCCTCAAATTATATTTTATAACTCCACTCTCTCCTTCTATAATTCAAAATTACTAAGGAAAGAAGCTACTAATCCATAAAAGCATTGACACAAATAAGCATGCACAAATACTGACTTGGATTTCATAGTAGGTTTGAAAGCTATTAAATAATAAAATGTATTACCTACACTAATAAAAATATTTTCATCCTAAAAATATATTGGATGTACTAATAGTCTTACCCAAATGTGCATTAAATGTAAGTCTTTATCTGGGTTAAAACTAGGCTATCATTTTCTCATGAATAACCCTGTTGCACCGAGAAACCAGGGTCTAGCTATAAAAATTCTCTTATTGTCCTCCTAATTTTTCAATATAATAAATTTTATCCATTATCCATGACAAAAATCTCTAAATGTATTTTTTGATACCACTTCCTTTAATCACATTTTCAAAAAATATTAATGTTAGTTCTTGCCCCCATAAAATTTCCCACTAGGTAACTTTGTATCCTTGTTGAAGATCTGACTCTATTGATCAAAGATTTTAGGACTTTTTTATGGAATCCCTTATCATATTTAGATATGATCAATTCTTAATTAGGTCAAATTTCATATTGGTCTAATTTGTTTTCATTAAGTTTAATTTCCCAAGAAAACTTACCTCAACTCCCAAAAATAGGTCCAAATTCCTTTCCTTTATCCTTCAATTTATCTGTTCTAAGGATTGATTTATCCTCTATAAAGTTATATTTTTTACCACTTTGAGGTTCACTCCAGTCTAGCCTATCTTGGGTCCTAATATATCTTTGTCCTACTCCACCTTAAATAAAGGACCCACGTGATACTCCCCATATCTTGCTATTGTTGACTACTATCACCATCTCCATCACCCTTATATCATTTGGCTGTATGTGATGCATTACTTATAAATGAGGGGGAAATGAATGTCATTTGGTTATGGGTATAACTGGCATTCTATTGGTTATTTAAAAATGAGGGTCCAACTTATTGATTGCTATTTAAACTAGCATAACCATATGTGTTAGGTGTATCAATAGTGTTATTAAAGTCCACAAACAATTTTTTATTTGTTTGATTCAAGAAACATCTTATTTAGAGGGGCAAGATGATTCATAGGAATGTATTTCAAAGGATTTGGATTCTAAAACATGTTTTAATTTGAATATGTAACACTTATAATTGGATTCATCAATGGGGTGTTATGCATGAGCATATGACTAATAATTAGAGTTTGTTTATATGCACCTGACTATCCCAATGAAGGTAATGGACCATCATCATATCCTTGTGACATAATTTTTTTAGTAGTGATGGATTTTTGATATTCCAAATAAAAATATAAGTATCATGAGATTCCTTTGAAAAAACATAGATGCAATTGGATCTAAAAATCTTAAGTGAGTTTGAAAATATGTAGATTTCGTTTGAGTACAAGGGTCTTTCAACCTCTTTTAAAACTTATGCAAACATGTGTTAAACATGCTCATTCTCATATTTGGTTTTTTATGAGAATAAAAAAATTGATGATAAATAATTATGGGGTCATTAGGCACTTATAAATGATTGATAAACATGATTTTAAATTCATTCCAAGATGTTATGGACCCATTATAAAATCCAAGATACCATACATAAGCCATTTCATCTAAAGTGTAAGGAAACAAGTGACATGACACATCATATTATTGTATATAAGTTCTTATTATGGTGTCTTTGAAAGATTCTATGGGTTATTTTGTAGTTAAATTCCACCATGGACATACCTAAGTCATAATTTGTCATAATTGTTTTGTAGATCATGGGAAACCCATGGAATGTTCACAAGTTGATTACCTCCACCAAACAATGAATTAAACATTAGTGGGTTTAGAGGGATATAAAAAGGTTGAAAATGGGAATGATAACTATAATAAAAATACTATATGAAGGTACATGCTTATTTTTTGATTTTCATTTGTTTGTCATAGATTTTATATGTTATGTGAGGTCTAACAATTCAAAGTCACCCTTAATGGACTTCGATCTCATGGTTATTCTCATATTTTCCTATTATATATTAAGAATACCTTAGTTTTGATAATGCCTCTAAAATTTTTAAAGTTTAAATTTCAGTTTGGGCCATCGTTGTATCACCAGACCATTGATGGTTTATTTTTCAAACCAACTTATGCATGATGGGAATCTACCTAGCCTCTCCTCAAATGATATTGAAATCTTCCCAAGGTCTATATCACTAGGTCCTAGCATACTGGATAACCCATTTGGTGGCTTTGAAACTATTCAATTTCAAGGGGATTATTGCTATAAATCTAAAATTAACCAATTAAATGGATAATTTCATTTTTTTAAATTTTATTAACGTAGTTTTTTAACATACAAAGAAAAACAATAAACATGGTAAAATGCCCAAAAAATAAATAGTTTCAGATGTAATAAATAAAATATAGTTGATTTAAAACATATTCATGTCACTGCATAGATTAAAGATAAACATCAAAGAATACCTTTACAATTAAGATAAAATTATAAACACTAATTGAAATATCAAATCTATGCTAACCCAAAGTGAATAGAGTTATAGAAAATATAAATATATAAGGGAAACTAGAAATAAGTGATCATGTTTTATAATGAACATAGATCGAATTCATTTTGTTGGATTAATCCTATGATATTATTACTCTACTTAAATAGTAAGCACATAACCATAAACAATGACAATTCAATAACTTGAGCTATGAGGAAGAAGAAAAAATCCACCATATACACGTGCAGGAAATGAATAAGAATATCCATAACTTATTGATTAATAAATGTTTGCCTAAAAAATGGGTTTTAAATCAATCATCATTGGTTGATTTATAAAATAATGCATCATAATGACATTTCCCACATGAAAAATAGGCTATAAATCAAGTAAATATAAAATAAAAATCTTCGTTCTTCTTGTAAACACTCATTTTTGGCCACTTTCATGTCTAAATGGATCAAACCAATTTCTAGTAGACAATGAAAATTAATCCTAGTAATCAATGAAATACCCAAATTCTTATGTGCACTTGGAATGCATCTTATGGAATGTATTGACACATCCTTGATTGGATAAATGCACTATATGGAACTATCAACTTCACTTAATTCAACTCGAGTCAAGTTAAAACTATGCAAGAGATGTTTTGGGATTAATTATATTGAATGGTTATTTGATTTTTTAATTTACTTCACTTTTCATTAAGTTAGGTAAACTTATTTAATTAGCCTAATCTTATTTTAATAGGAAAATCCATAGGTTTTGGAATCTCCTATTTTCTAAATTTACTAATTGGATTTATTCCTCAACTCTCATGACAAGTGGCCAATGGAATCATTGAAAATTAATGAATTTTTATTTTTGAAAATTCATAAATTCAACTAAAATATCTGAAAAGGTGACATCATGCCAAGTTGTCAAGCCATTTGGAATTGGGTGGAAGACATAATCATTCTTGACCCATGTCTTTCACATGGCCCTCTGATTTTCATCCATTGATCTTAATCATAAGATGTATGGTCACAATTGAATTGATTTTTGGCCACACATATTGTATTTGAGATGGATGGTCACAAATAATTCTCTTAATTTATAAAAAAAACCATAAATACCTAAGCCATGACCATTCTTCAACAAGATTTTATGTCAAATGAAATAATGAAAGATTATTCCTAGAGAGTTTCACAACTAACACACAAAAAAAACTAATTAACAAGTAAACAAGGAGAGATGCTACCCACGAAGCACTAGCATTGTCAAAGACTATTTATTCACAAGATAAGCACAAGTCTCCTCTCATGGTGATTATAATACAAGGTCATTATAGAAAGGTAAATGGTGTTTTTATCTTCTATTTGTTGATTTCCTTATTTTTTGATCATTTCTCACCCTAGTACTTAGGATTAGAATGTTAGTTGTTATTGAGTTGTTTTGATTTATTCAATAATAATAGAAATTGACATTGTTTTCATAATCCTACATTACATAATGGCATGCATATTGGGACTCAAAACCCACTATTTCTTTTTATTATTCCTTGTTATTATTTGCTTCCATAATTTTTTTTAAAAAAAAGGTTGGTTCAGTCCTCATATCTTTTGATCTATTATCTTTTTTATCTAAACTTTTGTAGGGGTGTGCAGGTTTTTCCTATCAACATTCTATCCAAATTTCATTGGAAATGATAAATATTTTAGGACTTATGGTCAAATTATTGACTAATTATTTTTTGTTTCTAATTTTTTTTTTGTTGATAAAAAAGAAATGGTTGGTACAATTCTCATACTTTTTGATACATTATCTATTTTTATCTAAATTTGTGTATCAGTGTGGATTTTTTTCCTATCAACCTCTCCAAATTTTGTTGAAAAATGATATATATTTTATAAGTTATCATTTTATTACAAACATTTGTTTTTTATCTTTATTTATTTTCATTTTTTTTAAATTTATTTTATAGGTTTCCCTTCTACTTTTGGTTCTATGAAACTTATAATGGTGTTTTACAAGTTTTCTTAAGCAAGGAGAAATAAAACATTAAAGTTTTTACACTTCATTTTAGTGCTTTAAAACACTTTCTAACTTTCATTTTGGTTCCTAAAATTTGCCACAATAACTTTCCATTTTAAATCAACTACTAAGTTTTTATTTTTAAGTTTTTAGGCCCAGAGTTCAATACGTGTTTGCTCTTCCCTTGTTTATTTAAATGTGGGTAACTCAAAATTTGATTTCTCCCTTTTTCTTTTCTTTTTGTCTTAGTGAGTGGGATTTCATCTCCTTCTTATAATTTATCTAGGGGTATATTGACTTGGAGATTCATCTCCCAACATCATATCAACCCCACTTATCTAATGGGGTATAAAAATTAAGCATATTATTCAGTGGTATGGTGGTTGATTGATTAACCTAACCAGCTGAATAGGATCTCAGAGCATGTGATGCTCTAGACATCATACTTTACTAAAAGAATGATATATTGAGTGGTTGTGAAAGGGACAAGACCCTTTAATAACAAGTTATATGGTTTGTCATCCACTTGACAAATGTTTTATGGTGCCCAAGTGTTCTTAGGCATTTGTCACCCATTTATAAAGCCAATGCAAAAAATTTAGACTAAGAGAACCCACTTACCATGGATTATTTTACCAATGCATATTTTTTTGGCACTCTAAGTTCCATGCCACATACAAGTTCTTGAGAGATAGAGTGGGGTTGGACATCTACCTTCATGCACTTTTATTTATTTGATCAACACTAAATTTCTCTAAAGAATGGGTATATCTTCATAATTTGGTGGATATGATTAAACATTATGTTAGTTATTAAGATAAGAGTGTGCAATACATGTGATTATTATTTATTTGTATGTTTAATCCAAAACCATTTTGCATAATCAAATAATTCCAATGTCAAAACATATGATACATACACATTTGTACCTGTAAAAAGTTCTAAACCAGTTTGTCTTAGTTCATAATGTTATATCAAAAACCATGCCTTATTTTTTGAAATGTGTTATTATACTACCAATTTTAAGCTATACCAATTCTTATTTAAAAACAATTTTAAACCAAGTCCTACAAAAATTAGAGTCTAATTCAAAACTAGCATTATCACACTACTAAATTTAGACCAATTCTAAAGCTATGGAATAGACACCAATACCATAAACCATATCCAGTTTCATTCTTAGACCTAGATTAAGTCCCATTTCATTCAGAACCAAAAAATAGACCTAGACCAAAATTTGATTTCACTTTCAATCTTAGACATAGGCCAAGTTCACTTTTGTTTCCAAAATTCATTCCTAAACCTAGACCAATTCCAAGTCCATTTCAATTCAAACCATTTATCAAATAAAACCAAGTTTCCAGTCTAAAATACCAATTTCATTTCAAACATAGAACAATTCTAAAACCACTTTCAAATTGATCTTTTCCAAATGTCAAGTATGTAACCAAATTGAAAACCATGCCAAATATGGGTTCATTTGAAACCACATAAATATTGCCTAATTTGGTCCAAATCTAAATTTTTTCATATACCTATTCCCATGCATAATTAGGGTTCATTTAAACCCACACAACTATTTCCAAGCCATTTTGATTGTTGAATTAGGGTTCATTTTAAACCCATATGCCACATTTATTTTAGAGTACCAAGGTCACCCCCTTTTGGGCACATTCCTTTAAGTACCAAGTTTTCCCTTCTTTAAGATAATTTCTTATCAAGTCCCCAAACTACCCTCCATGGGCTAATTTATAATTTCCAATCCAAGGCATGCCACTTATCATATGCCAAGACTACCCTTTTTAAGTTAATTATCGATACCATGTTTGGCCTCTTTGGGGACATGCCAATTACCAATACCAAGACGATCCTATTTGGACTAATTAACAATACTGAGGTTAATTTTTTCTTCTTTGGGCCCATTCAAATTTCATAGACCAAAACATAAAAATAATCATGGCCCCAAAAGTAAAATTAATCCAATGAATACTTGAGAGACATATTTTACCAATTGTTCATAATGAAAATGATTAGATATCCACATCCCCAATATTTTAGTAAAAATACACCCAAACCTTACTAGTATCAAAATATTATGAGTATCATAAGATTCAAGGCCATTCACTTAATTGATGTATTGGATTCAAGTTTTGTGTCCAAAATTTTATTGATAATGGCTGCATTGAAATGGAATTAGATATATACAAGTTTGGAATTTTACAAACAAGAGTAATCCATGGCCAAGACAACCAACCAATCCTCGATTTTTTTGTTAAAACACCTATTCATGATGATTCAACCTATGATAAATCACCATTAGTCCATTCACATATATTGTAGGAACCTCATATAACAATCCAACCTTAGTTGAGTCACCCTTAGACCATTCTCTTATATTTGAAGAGCCTCACTTTGACAAGCCAGTCTTCATTGAGTCACCTTTAGCCCATTCCCATATCTTTAAGGAGCCTCACTCTGACAAGCTAGTCTTAGTTGAGTCACCATTAGACCATTTGATTATCTTTTAAGAGCCTCAATTTGATAAGCCAGTCTTAGTTGAGTCACACTTAGACCATTTCCTTATCCTCAATGGGCCTCTCACTTTGACAAACTAGTCTTTTTTTAGTGACCCTTTGACCATTACCCTATCTTTGAGGAGCCTGAATTTAAAAAACTAGTATTTGTTGAGCCCTTATTAGATGATCCTATTTATGAACAACCCATTGTTAAATCATAGGCTATTACTCATCCATTACCAAAAATTAAACATGACATCTTTGTAGTCACATATACATCAAGCATGGGTTCCATTTCTAAACTAACATTATGTTCAACATCCACATCATAAGTAAAATTAGAATTAGATTTAGGTTTTATGTTTGAAATAATTTGATATTTAACATTAGAGTAGATTTAACATCAATTTCAACTTCATATTCAAATCCACTTGAGTTCGAACCAATTCCATAATTAGTAGACAATTGTGATCCTTCAATGGTTATTGAGGATGTTTTATTTAACATAGAAACATGTTATCCTAGTAGCCTATAAAATGATTATAATGCCTTTTACCATTCCAATTTTAATTTAAACCAATCAATATAGACATTATATTTACATTTCACCACCCATGAGTGTCGATTTACACCAACAAAATCACACATTGTTGAACTAAATCCATGACAACATACTAGTTGCATAAAATCATGGGGACCAAGACCAAATTTAGTTAGAATAAGAATAGTCTTGTAGTGAAACCTTTGTAGAGGATCTAATATATAATCAAAGTCTAAAATAAGGATCTTCTATTAAAACTTTGTTTGAGGCAATAGAATAAAACTAAAGTGAAAATTCAATGCTCCTTAGTGAAACCTTATTGGAGGTGTTATTAGGCAATCAAGAAAACTTTGTTTGTGAAAACCTCTTTTAGTGCCAATGACTAAGAAAAATAATTTTTTATTGCTTGATGAATAAATTATTATAAATAATATCAACACAACTGAAAATCTATAACATAAGTATATTGTAGCATCTCTCAAGCCTAAACAACAACAAAATATTATGGTCTTATCGAGAGCATGTTCAGAAGTCTTTGGCCTTGCCACAACTAGAATTCTATCAAATTCAAAATCAAAAACATTATGTTTGATTTAAAATATTGATATTAATTTTTTAACCAACCATTATACAATCCATTTCTTCCTTCAATACCTATATTCCATTACCAAATCATACCTTTTATCTAATGCCTATCCTTATTTACCATTCTTGGTTGCACTTTCCTTCATTGAGGCTATGAATACACCTTGTTTAGAGGTTTTAAAGAATCAAATTTAATGATTGGTAAAAGGAAAAATATATAAGTACATAATTTTATTGATATCAGGCTAGATAGGAGAGAATCAACATGGAATGATCTTCCGACTATAATCTCAAAACAAATTCTAGCTCCCCATCTTACATACTTATTATGTTAATCTTGTATAATTTCACTAAAATGATTTAGATCAAGATTTTGAGATCAAATTTGAAGCAAATCATATAAAATTTTAATATTCAATATTTTTCAAGGAACTAAGGATTATCAATAAAAACCTATCTTATTTTGAATTTTATAGTATTTGGTGGTTAACTAGTAGTGGTTGGGTAAGAGATATTGGTAAGAGATATGGTGAACTAATTAGTCCTTGGTATTTGATACTATTTAATTTTATTTATTTTAACCCTTATATGTAAATGGTTCCTATTTCCGTGACGATTAGAATAACTCTTAGAAGGTTTCTAGAGTTTAGCTTTACTATTAATGTGGGTCTATTTGACAATTATGTTTTCCAAAGAAAAAACAAAATTACCATAGAACTCTACTAAATAAATTTATATTTGGATGTATTTATTCAATAATAAATTATATATAGGGTATGATACTTAGGATGGTTCTCTAGTATTTTTTGGTGGGCTCAACAACCTCATTATGGTCAAGTACTACTCAAAGTAAATGATAGAATTGAAACTAAGATTGAAGAGGAAATCTAGTTAGAATGAAAAAGATTATCTAGAATCAAAATGGGATAGAAAATGATAAATTAATATATATCTCATGACCCTATATTGATTTTGGATGCTACAAACCCTAAAACATTCAAATATTCCAAAAATATTAAAGTTTGAAACATATTTACATTCTCCACAAGAGATATAAATCCATAGAATTAAAAAACATTGGTCTTCTCCTAAATCCAATTAATATCCTTAATTTAATCCTTTTAGATCCTAAAAATTGGCATTTTCATGTTTGACACAACTTCACCTACCATTCCTTGGATTGTTCTTATTTATTTTCCCCCATATTATTCACTAGACTATTCTCATTACCATTACATGGACAATTCCATTCCTCTTCATACCATTTAATGGATCATTATTTATTCATTTCCTATGTTGATTTGTACTAATTCCTATACCAATTATTGTACTATTTATCCTATCTTATGCCATTTATGTTTCCATCCCTACTATTGATTCATATTAATTTCCACTTGGAGGAACTACATTGACTTGAGATCTAGTTAGACTATGTAATTAGCACTTAGTTTTTGAGTTCAGCTTGGTCACTCCTTTGCATGCTCTCACCATTTTAAGAGCAACTTCAAGAACACTCTCACTATTTTTTGAGTTAGCTCATTATGTATATTTTAATCCTCCATTGATTTGAGATACCAAAAATTCTAACAATTTGAAAATCCCAAAAATAACCTAAAAATCAAAAAGTGTATAAAAGCATTTAAAATCTCCCTAAGAGATATTAGCTTACAAAATATCTACTTTCTTTGTCATCCTCTTCACCAGTGGCTTTACTTCTATTCTAGGTGGCATGGTTTACCACATTTTTTGGGTGGGAACCTCTTAGCTAGCCATGACCATTTATATTTAACTTTACCATTCCTAATTATGTTCCCTCCCATTTCTTGGAAGAACTACATCAACCTAAGGTCTATACAGACTTTTAGGTAGCACTTGGATGCATGGGGTATCCTAGGTCAGCTTGACTAGTACCATCAAATCATCTCATTTTTCATTTTCATGGACTATTTCTTATCATCTATTTGTCTCAAATTTTTCTCACCATTTTTTGAGTCATGTTTTATAATGCTCTCTCCATTTTATGAGTCATATTATCTTGCACTCTCACCATTTTGTGAGCTCATTCTTGTTCAAATCCTTAGGTGTATTGAACACTATGAATTGCTAACCTATTTTATTTGTCAACACTCACCTTTTATCTCTCCTCATGGTCTTAACCTAAACCATGCTCTCACCATTTTGTGAGTCACTTTACCTGATGATCTCATAATTCAAAGCACCAAACAATTTATTTCATGCACTCACCATTTTGTGAGGCCATTCCTATTGTACTCTAAAATGAATCATTTTTTAATCATTAATTTTATTTTATCCCAAATATTGGGAGCAATAAATTGTTTGGAAGTCCATGTTGGACCTATTTTACATGGGAATATATATGTAGCATCTAATTGCCTAGGGCATTTGGAGTCAACTCGCCCACCCCTTCCTTATTATTCTATTCTCCCTTTCCATTATTTTACTATCATACCTATGTCATTATTCCATATAGCCTAGTGGAAACCTTTTACCAAGTATACCACTTCTATTACACATGCTCAAATAATTTCATCAAGTAGTTTATTTAATGTATTTATGATGTGTGTTTTATGTGTTTTTTTCTTATTTGTTTATGTTAATTTTAGTTTTATTTTGTTTGGTTTCCTTTGGTTTTCACAAAACATGCTTTTCATTTAAGTCTTAATTCTTTATATCTTACACTTGATTTGTTGGTATTTGTTCAATCCTACATTATTTACAATTTTATTTAGGTTCAATTATTTATTCTTAAACTAAACCATAATCACAAATATTTAAATAACAATAGGTCTATGCCAAACATTTAAAAAATACTCTTTTATTTTATTTAAAGTTCAATGAATTATACAATACATACAAGTTGGTTTAAACATAAAGAGCTATTACAAATAATTATAAACATATTACCTAATGACATACAGGTGTACAGAGAAAATAGTCAATTGGTGTCTTGCCAACTTAGGCATTATGCTTGGTTTGGTTACCCTCTCAGCATTAGGCTAATTATCTAGTAATGTTGGATTAAATTAAATCCATCCTCTTTGATAATTTCCTATTGAACTAGCATTGGATACATTCCTCCTCAAGTACATTTGGATTACATGGTCAGCTTTTCTATAGTAGCCACACATAACTATAGGCTAAGCTACCTGATCCATATTCTTCACCACATTAGTGGATATTGAAAAACACATTATGATCCCAATCAAAATATTTAAAAAGTGATATCATGAAAATCTATCAAGCCACTTGGAAATATTGGGAATTAGGTGGGAGACAATCATTATTGACCCATGTCTCTCACATGGCCCTCTAATTTTCACCCATTGATTTTGATCTTTATATAGATGGTCAAAATTGAATTTATTTGTGGCCACACATCTTGATCTTGAGATGGATGATCATAAATCATTTTCCTCATTTATAAAAACTACAAATACCCAATCCATTATAGACATCCAATTCCTATCGTTGTCATTCTGATATTGCAAGTTTGATAGAATTTATGCAAAAACATACAAACTATACCAAAATCACCAAAACATTATAATTGTTTCACAACATCATGTATATGTTCCAGTTCATGTCCATGTATGCCTAAGTGTTGGAATACATTTTATGAAATCATTGTCTTCCTCTAATTCACTCCGAGTCAAATTATGAACAAGTAAAATGATGTTTTAGACAACTAAATTTCTCTGATTCATCTACACACTATTGGAGGTACAAGATGACTAAGAGGTGGGGGGTGAATCAGTCCAACCAATATTTCACTTTCAAATCACTTATCATTCATTCATTGGCATTCATGAATCAACATAATAAGCATATGTAACTAGATTACCATCAAAACATAAATAAGAGAAGAACATCATAACACAACATGTAATTTAGGAAACCCTCATGGTAAATAAAACCAACTCTCAAGCCTAAAAACACATGTAATACTTGTCTTGTAAGGTATTAAAAACATGAGACTTTAGTGGAACACCCATTACATAAGGAGAACCTACTCCTAGGATGGTCAAGTCCTTCTTACCTAAATTTAGTGAAACACCTACTTCACAAGGAACACCTACCCCTAGGATGGTCAAGTCCTTATAACCTAAATTTAGTGAAACACTTGTTTCAAAAGGAGAACCTACCCATAATATGGTCAAGTCCTTCTAACCTAGTTGTTGATCACCCTCCCAATGCCTATTATATGAACATATTTTGATCATTGATTGCCTAGCAATTTGATGGAGACAACCTGCAAACATATCTGCCTTCACTTCTTCACACACTTATAAAATTCCAAAACCACCTTTTGGATCACTCTACACTTCTTAATAACAAATCTGTTACAACCCAAACAACATGACCAAATGGTCATACACATAATTCATACTCTGATCTGCCTCTCAAATCAACCACCAAGCTCACACATACATCATCTATCCTTATCTCACACTCAAGGCATCCAAAACATTATTTTGGATCACTTTAAACCTCTTCACTCATCCTTAATCTTCAAACCTACAAGATAATTGTTCTAAAATCATAAATATGACCTATAAGTCATATATACAATCATCAACCTACTCTTCTCTAAAAACCATCCAATAGACACACCCTTTCTTCTTTCCTTTACTCTACAACTCTCACACATACCTCTTTTCTCAAGTCTTTAAACCTATAAGAGCACTATTTCTAACATAAAAAATATGACCTATATGTCATACAAATAGTCATCAAACTACTATGTTATTCAATCCATCCACTAGGCACCCTTAGTCTCCTTTGCCTCTCAAATCCATATTATTCCTCCATTTAGATCCCCTTCTCACAAGTCTAGAAATCATCACCTTTGATTTCACCTTTTATAGAGCCTTCATGATTATTATCTTCTCTAGGTCAGCCATAATACTTTCTTTAACCCTTAAGACATCTTATATAACTTATTATCATTCCCATAGGTTGTCCATAGCATCAATGGGTCACCCTTAAGCAACTACACCTTTCAATTAGACCTTAGTAACCCTTATAGGTCTCATGGAGACTTACTCACCCATTTAGCACTTCAATGAGAAAATTAGAAACATAGGACCATTTACAAATACATAGGTCCACTCTACATGACCCCTTCAACATAATCAAATGATAATAGTCATTATTACACACCTATTCCTATGTTCTATCTACTCAAACATTAGCCTTGTATACATGAACACCATGAATGAAAAAATAGTCAACTTTTAAGCATTCATACTACATATGGATTAGTCAAACCTCTCAAATCCATACAGATCATTCTTAGAAGAGTATACATCACTCTCTAATATCTAAGTCACCTTGAAACATCTAAATACCATCAAAACAAACTCAATTATCCTTCTTGGATCACTTACAAACCATGGTCAAACACAGTCAATTTTGGAGCTTAATATCTATAATTGTACATATATTCAAACCTTATAACCAATTTTTCTTGATACACCTTTCAGTCCTTTACAAAATTTCCTTTTACATCACCTTATAACTCATCTAAGATCAAAATTTTTAGCTCAAACACTGTAGACTACCTTTTCCCTTTGTTAATTTAAATGCCAACGATCACGGTTAAACATCAAACACTTTGTCATCATCTTGTGCCCTCTCATAGCTTGAAAAAATACACATCATCAATATTCCTTGAAATTATCCTAGTATTTACCTTTGCTAAACATCTGATAATTTGACCTCATCTCATGCTCCCTAGCAACTTTGACTAAATACACATCATGGATCTCCTCAGATTATCATGGTCTTTACATTTGCTCACTATTAAACATTGAACACTTGTTATTATCTAACTGATTCCTAATAATTTGGAACAAATACACTCCCTCAATCTCTTTGAGAGTATCTTGGACATTAACTTTGTTAATTATCTATCACTTTGACCTATTTGACTTAATATGCATCATTGATATGCATTTGTATGAGTACTCACTCATCATTAGATCCTTATTTAGTCCTAGTTTTAAACTTTGTTAAAATTTGGCTAAGTATGGGAACCACTGCAATCTACCTAGAAGGCTAAATTTGAACCTTAATAAATTTTTATATGCTCAATTTCATATCTCAAAATTTAAACCATATGATCTTATTTTATAGGGGAGTCCATCCATATCTCAAGCTATTCTTGAAACCTTCAGACGTGTGAAATATAACACCATCAAAATACTTAATCAGATCTACTTAAACTTATACATTTAACATAGTTAAGATTATATTAATTTTTTAACATATATTTATGATGTGATTAAAGGCACACTATTAGATCTCCCTTTGTAAATTTAGCTAAGTATGGGAAAACATTGTAACCTACCTAGGAAGCCAACTTTGCATAGTTATATCTTTTGTATACACAACCTCATGACCTAAAAATTGGAACATAGCAACTTGTGACTAATGTTATCATACCCATATGACCAAATCCCCTTGACTCATCCATATGTGGCAATGGTGAGATTTGTAAACTGCCTTATTAGATTTTTTTGCCATAGAACCAACTATGCTTAGATGAACATAAATAAGAACCAAACTAACACCATGCATTCCGATAAGCATTTCAAGAACTCTTGACACCCCATAATACCTTTGAAACATGATGTAATAATCTATAAAATTATTCAACTTCATATCCAAGCATATACTAAAGATCCATTCTTATATACTAGGCTACCAATCCTAATCCAACACTTTGTTCACATGTTTGTCTTCTCTCCTTGAATTAAAACCACATCAACATGCTAGATAAAATATGATAAGCCTCAAAAAATACTTATACTAGATCATATGCATCCAAATCTTACCTTGCACAACTTTAGGCTCAAACTCATCATCATGACATCACCACTTTGTCATCACCTTTCACATCAATGCACACATGACATCAATGCCAACACTTGACAATAATCTCCCCTTTTGTCATTGATGGAAACATCTTATTTTCCCTCTCCTCCTTTGCCAATAATGACAAAGTGGACTAAATAGCCACCAAGATCCTCTTAACCTCAAGAATGTATTCAAATAAACTTCTAGGTGTTCAAGATACATACCTCATATGAAATAAATACTCCCCCTTTTGACATACACCAATCTGAACTTGGGATTCTCTTATCCTTAGACCTATTAACCTATAGAACTCACAAACTCCATTTGCTTATGAATGAAGATTCTACACATTTTCACAATGACTAGAACATCTCACATATTCTTCTCTTTACATCATGCATAGATCCTCAAGTCACTCAAACTATCTAAGTTAAATCCCCCTAACTCTATGCATACCACTTCTTACCTTGAACTTATTAACTATGCTCTATGATAATACCCTTATTTAATTGTGTACTACTACCAATGAAGAAAGAACACACAAAGTCACTGAAATATGATGAAACTCACCACAAAACATCTAAGAGGGACTCCCCCTAAGACCTCTGAGACATTATACCTCTTGAGCATCTTCATATCTCCACACATCATGAAGAACCACCACATAGGATTACTAACCTTATCTCTCAAGCCACCTTAAGGACCACCAATATAAATTCATGCCACTAAACTTACAACAATATCCTCTACTCTAAGACTTCTTGATCCTTGGACCTGACAAATTGAATAATCTAGCTTCCCCTTTGATCATGTAAAATTCTCAAGCCATTTGAGTTAGCTCCCCCTAACTCCATGCTCCTCTTTATTCTAACCTAAAAGACTCCCCCTTGATATTAGTAACAATATAACACCTATAGAACTTTTGAGAACACCCTCATGGCCTCAATAAAATGAAAATATCAAACTTAGAACACTAAACTGATTTGGGTCTTCAAACAACACCATTCTGCTTTCATACTCTCACTTGCAAGCCACCTCAAAGAATACCAAAAAATCTTCAAGACACACACTAAATATGAAATATGTTCTAAATCATCCATATAACTTAAATTGAAACACTCATACCATGATCTTTTGAATAAATTTATCAAAAATCACTCTTTTTCATACTAGGCCTATCTAGATGCCATGTAACCCTACCTAGAACTTGTAGAGCCCACAACTTTTAGTAAACACATATTCAGGACCTAAAACATCATATATTGATCACTCTCATATTATCCCTCAATAAAACCAATTTTAATCACCTAGATAATCCTCTAAAACATACTTCTTTCATAAACCTACTCGCTAATTAGGCCTCCATCTTGACAAAAAATTAAATAATTTGAAAACCGTAAACCTTCAAATCTCTATGAATATTTATTTGAAAACCCATTTGGCCCATTCATCCTTTTAAGAAGCCTCAAACCTCAACTCATAAGGCGAACCACTTTTCTATCATAGCCCAAATCTATAGAATCTTAAAATAAACGTGATCAAAAAACCTCCTTCTAGTCAATGCCCACCTTTAAAACTTCTTTCACACCTAGAAAAAACATCACATAATTATGGACCAAATTTTGAGATTTCAAACCTTTGGGAACCTATACATACTAAAAACCATTTTAGGCCTACTTGCCCTTAAACTAAAACTGAGAAAACCAACATCACTCAAAAATCTCCAATTTTACTTCAACATACCTTTAAATAAAAAAACCACCTAGATCATGATAAAACAAGGTCAATATAATTTTCAATGCAGAAATATCATCTTGAAAACTCAAAAATAATCCTTTTCCAATTGGAAACCTTCAATCTAACCCTATAAACTACTCCAACTAAAAGTACCCTTGCAAGACCACATGGTTCTTTAAACTGATAAATATCTTCATGAAGCACAATAAAGACATATATAATTCACAAGGACCTAGAGTAGAGGAACATATCAGTCCTCATCACAAGATTGAAGAACCTTCATCTCCTTCTTCCTTTTCTTGACTGAAACAACTTGCTTGGCATCCATCTCTTTTTTGGATTCCTTGACAATGTATGATGAAAAAATATGTTCTTGGCATATCTCTTCAACTAAAAACTTCTCCTATTTAAAATAAGACAACAAAAACTCTTGGAAATCATTAAAATCCTTCTTACCTAAAAATTATTCAACTACAACAAATAAACCATTATATTGAAATCCTTCTTTTAGATTCTCCTTGGCCTTGAATGGTATAACTGACTTGATTCTTGGATCATCCAGCTTATTATCCATTTGGAGTGATATCAAGTTTCCTTTAAAATATTCAAAAACCTCCAAAACTAATTCCTCTTCTACATTATCATAAGTTTGACCCTTGAACTCAACAAGACTAGCTTTCATTGCCTTAGGTCTCCACATCATGTTTTGACTTTTGATAAGCTTTTTATGAGTCTCTCCCTTCTTCAGATGACTTGTGAGATTATAAAATTTACTAGTAAAAAGTCTATAAATATGACCTTTTTTATCATAAATGAAACAAATAACATCATCTATACCTTTTAATAGATTTGAATTATGATCAATCTTTGGCTAAAAACTCCTATCATAGCTCCATGAATGTCCATACTTGACTGACTTCCTTCTATAGTCCTTATCTCTATGAGCATACTTATTACATGTATAAAAATGACCATGGAATAAACTAGCATACCTTTAAGTATTTTTTTGTCTAACAGAGCTTCTTGCATTGCTTTCAAAGCTTGCATTCTTCTTGGCTTGCTCAGGATTTACATGTTCCTTTTCCAACTTATCCAACTTATCTATGAGTTTTTCATTCTCTACTCTCAAGGAATAAATATTAGACTTCAAATCATCATGCTCACATTGATTTGAACTCACCTTGGTATTGGCTTCTTTTAACTAAGTCTTGAGATATCTACACTCTTCTTCTCTTGATTTTAGGCTACCATTTGAAACCTCTAATTGACCTCTAAGATCGTTGATGACTTCCTTATCTTCCTTAGATTCTTTATCCATGTCATCCTTCAATCTAAATTTTTTATCTTCAAGATACTTGATTAGATCTTGATATTTATTTTCATCTCTCCTGGTCTTGCCTAACAAACTTTCCTCAAGAGAAATGACTTGTGCTTCAAGACCGTTGATCACATACCTCATCTTATGATTCCTCTTTATGAGCTCAAATTATAGATATGCTTATTCTTCCTCATTTTCATATAATACTTATTCTTCTCCACTATCATGACAAACTTCTTCATCATACATGATCTCCTTTTCTTTTAAACAACTTTCCTCTTTTGAACTCAAATTTTCCTTGGCATCTTCTAGTTAAACCTTGAGATCATTGATAACTTTCTCATCATCTTTGGAATCTTTCTTTAAAGTACATATCTACTCTTCAAGTGCCTTGATCATAGCCTTTCACTTTTGAATCTCTTTCTTCAATTGCTTATCCATCTTTTGCTACTTAGGATCTCCTTCAAGTTGTTAGGCTTCTTCTAAAGGACCAACTCTAATACTAATTGTCAGAGTTACAAGATGAATGAGAGTGGGGGTTTAAATTTTTCAAACAATATTTCACTTGAAAATAACTTATCATCCATTCATTGACATTCATAAATCAACATAATAAGCATATGCAACTAGATTACCATCAAATCTTATATAAGAGAAGCACATCATAGCATAACATCTAATGTGGGAAACCCTCATGGGGAATAAAACCCACTCTAAAGCCTAAAAACACATGGACTACTTATCTATTAAGGTATTAAAAACATGATACTTTAGTGGAAGACTCATTCTACAAAGAACACCTACCCCTATGAGGGTCAAGTACTTTTAACCTAAATTTAGTGAAACACCTACTTCACAAGGAACACTTGCCCCTAGGATGGTCAAGTCCTTTTGACCTAAATTTAATGAAACACCTATTTCACAAAGAGAAACAACCCCTAGGATGGTAAATTCATTTTGACTTAGATGTTGATCATCCTCCCAACACCTATGATATGAAAATCTCTTGATCATTAATTACCTACCAATTTGATGGAGACACCTTGCAAACATAATGCCCTTCACTTCTTCACACACTCATAAACATCCAAAACCACATTTTGGATCACTCTACAATTTTAAACAATAACTATATCACAACCTTAACAACATGACCAGATGGTCATACACATATTCCACACTCTGATATGCTTCTCACATTAACCACCAAGATCACATAGACATCATCTATCTTTCTCTCACACTCAAGTCATCCAAAACATCCTTCTGGATCACTCAACCTTTTCACTCATTATCAATATTTAAACCTATAAGAGAATTATTTTAACATTATAAATATGACTTACAAGTTATACACATAGTCATCAACCTACTCTACTCTACAACCCATCCACTAGACACACACCCATTTTTCTTTTCTTTGCTCTATAATTCCACACATACCTCTTCTCTCAAGTCTTCAAACTTGTAAGAGCACTATTTTTGACATTAAAAAAATGACCTAAAGGTCATATACATAGTCATCAACTTTTTAAATTCTTTAATCCATCCACTAGAAATCCTTACTCTCCTTTGACTCTCAACGGTATACTCTTCATCCACTTAGAACCACTTCTCACAAGTTTAGAAATCATCACCTTTAATTTCATCTTTTATAGATCCTTCATGATTATTATCTTCTAGGTTGGGAATAGTATTTTCCTTCACCCTTAAGACATCTTACATTTCTCAATACCATTCTCATAGGTCATCCATAGAATCCATGGGTCACCTTTAAGCAATTACACCTTTCAATTAGGCCTTAGTAGCACTTATAGGTACCAAGGAGACCTACTCACTCCTTTAGCACTTCAATGAGAAAATTATAAACACATGACCACTTACAAATGTATTGGTCCACTCCACATGACCCCTACAACATCCTTAAAATATCATATTCATCATTACACATATATGCATATGTTTAATCTACTCAAACATTATCCTTGTACATAAGAACACCATGAATGAACAAACAATCAACTTCTAAGCATTTTTTCATATTGCATATGGATTGGTCAAACCTCTTATTGATGCAGTGGATTGCTTGAGGTAGGACGCCTAGCTCCCGCCCTTCCACACGCAACAATGGAAACTCCCCTCTCACCTATGGGACTGGTGAAGCTGGAGGGGAGAGTCTCTAGATAAGGGATAGCTCCCTCTAATGTATCTTTTAGGCCCTGGTTTCTCTTACTGCTAACAAACAAATGTAAAAAAGGGGGGTGAAAAGGGAGAGAGAGATGCTGAAAATAGAACCTAAGCCTAAAAATGACAAGGTGATACACCAGAAAAATTGACCCACCCAACCCAAATATACACTTTTCACCAAAAAGAAACACCCATACACTTCATCTAAAGTGGGAAGCTCTTTTGTAATAGTCAGCTAGGGATATGTAGAAATACAAGGAGGAAGAAACTACCAGAGGTGTCCTCAGACACACTTATGGCAGCCTATTCACATGCACCTACATTCCCCTAGGAACACTTCTAGTAGACCTACAAAAAAGAGACTTCATGATGCACTAGACATACTGTAATGAATCTTTGATAAGCATGAAAGACAATGACTTAACACAAAAAGATAATAGATATATAATTTAAAGTGCAAGTCCAGATAGAGGTAAAAATGCTAAGTCCTAATTTAAGGTAAAATCTGGTAGAGCTTTGCCTTACAAGCCCTGAGAGATTTTTGGGCAAAGTTTTGCCTTTAAGTTGAGAGAATGGATCCTTTTTTCAAATGAAAAGCTTTTACAATATATAGAGAGAGGAAGAGAACTTGGCAATTTTTGGGAAAGACTTTGGCACTCTTTTTGCAAGCTGGCCCATGTGCACTCTGAGACTTGGGAAGAGGGAGCCGTTTGATTGTCAGTTCCTGCTTTGACTTAGGCATTACACATTAATGTGAAAAACATGACCACACCTCTTTTTTGCAAATAGACTACTCTCTTCCTATAAATAGATTGCAATTTGTCCCCTCATAAATGCCAAATGGAGAAAGCAGGCTGCACTACTCACTGTTTGCACTGTTTGATGACCATCTAGCAATAACTCACCTCTCATCGCCACTTGGACTACTTTGTATTTTACTGCACTTCATCTTCCTCCTTGCCTTGTCTCTTCCTGGCTCCTTCAGCCCTCAGGGGCTATCTTATAGTGGGTCGTTACGTTCTTTGGGCTCTTGCTACTTGCCTTGGCCATTTTCTATCGATTCTAGTGAGTGACATGTGGTGCGTTCCGCTGTAAAATGGGCAAGACGCATGGCAGCATCTACTTGACTCATGGAAGCTTTAGGCACCCTTTGAAGGTCCTACATAAGAGGACATGTGTTAGCTTCTGCTTTCTTTAGCAATTCATCTGGGGCCCACCACAGTTCTCACAGGACAAAAGAGAGAGACTGCAGAGGTTGACACTTGTTGGCTTCTACCAAGCCTTGCAGGGGACATGTGGCACATTCCACTACTCCTAAAAAAGCATGTCAAAGCCTTCTATGGTTACCACTTGGTACCTTCTATGCTCTAGCTTTTTTGGTGTAAAATTGATGTTCACAGGCCCGTCATAGTTTGAAAACCAATGGCTAGTCTATCTTCTTAAAGTTGACAGGTTCTGGGACATCACCGTCCTTGGTAAATTCCTTCAGGCCTTCTCCTTCAGCTTTTTGCTTCGGCCTTTTCCCCACAGGCTTTTTCTAAGGGTTTTTTTAAAATTCCTTTGGACTTTTTGTCTGAAGGAAATCCTTTAGATAAAAGTCTGAAAGAATTCATGACTTTGCCTTAACAAAATTCTGAAAGATCTTAGCTACTTCTTTGTGGCCTCTTTGAAATGCTCCCTGCCCTCCATAAGGGCTCTTAAACTCAAAATTGCCCTCCGTAAGGGCACTTGTCCTTAGGCTTTGTGGATGCTCCTTTAAATTGCCCAATTGAACTAAGCCATTAAACTGATTGATTAAACCAAAAATGGTTCAACAGTTCAATAGTTCAACATTGCACGCCACTCCTTTGTTAAACCAAGCCTTTGACCCTGCCGCTTGAACCAAGTGTTTAAACTGTTCCTTTGAACCAACCGCTTAAACCCAAAATGGTTCAATAGTTCAACACTGCATGCCATTTTCTTATTAAACCAAGCCTTTGAACCATTTGCTTGAACCAAGGCATTGAACTAGTCCATTGAACTAGTTCAACAGTTCAAACAATTGTTGAACCAAGGCATCAAACCGTTTGATTTAACCTACCGATGAACTTTGCATTAAACTTTGCTGATGAACTTACCGATTGAACCAAGGCTTTAAACCGAAGTGATGAACTGATGCATTGAACCAAAGCATTAAACCAAAGCATTGAACTAAAGCATTAAACTAGTTCATTGGTTCAACAATTTAAAGCTACTAACTCTTTGAAATATCATGCCATTGAACCACTTTGAGCTCACTTTCCTTATGAATTTCTTCTAACAAGAGTCTGAGGAAGCTTTGTAAAACCTTGCACTCTTTGACTGGTTCTTCATCTACTAAAAGACTACACCTATAGAGTCCATAAAAATTGCAAGACTCATGCGAAATCAAAAGTACTGGCTCAGAACAACATGAAAAAAGGGGGGGACCAATTTTTGGCCTGTTAGGAAAAAATGGTCAACAAATTGGTGACTCCCAAGGGAAGCATGCCTGCTATGCTTAGAGACTAGTTGCCTTCTATTCCATTAGGTACAAAGCTAGATGTAGCTATGAAAGAGTTAGCCACTGCCTTGAGGGATCCCAGAATAAAACATGAAGCCTTTACCCCACACACAAGGCTAAAAACACTACTTGTGCAAACTACACTTAGGGAAAGTAGGAAAAGAAACTGAAAGCAACTACTATGTATAACTAACTAGGTACCTCTACTTCCCTCCTGGATCAAAGGGAAAACTTCTTAAGTCTCCTTCTTGATAAGGAAACTTATGGTGCCAGATAAGTGGCTAAATGAAAAGGAGAGTTGGTGACCCACTCCTCTTGCTTGCCACCTGGGTTGGCTTGTATCTAAGTGGATCAAATTCAAACATGCTTCCAACATATACGTACTCTTATTTTTCCTAGAAGCTTGTTGAATTTTGGTCCTTCATGCTGGTGTATATTACCAAGAAATCTGTGGTTGTTGGCTCATCACCATAAGCCATTTGATCTGCACAGTCCCTCTACAATGGATCATGGTTTGACTTGTCCCCTTATGCTTTGTTAGAGATCCTACCAAACTCATCCTCTAATCCCTCTTAGCCTTCTTAAAGAAGGGTGATTTTCATGATGTCTAAAATGGACTCACAAAATGATTGCTCATCCCATAGAGCATCACCTCTTTATTCAAAAAACTCTTCTTCAAGGCTTTCCTCAAGGGTGACCAGCCTCTCCTTTTCCTCCTCAAAGATTAGGATCTCTAGTTGTTCAAAGATATCCTCTTGATCCTCCCCCAACTCAAGCTCTTTAGAGTAGTCATCCTCCTCATCAAAGCAACAAGGAAGTTCATCAAACAAAGGAGGAGGGAGCTCACCATGCCTATGTTCCTCCTCATATTGCTGGAACATCTGCATGTATGCATTCCCTACGTCTTCTCCATTACTGATGAGGTCTTCACAACGAGCATCAATGATGATTTCTTCTTTGTTATCACTCATGATAGCCTCTTGGGAAATTACAAATTGGATCTTCTGCTCCTCACTCACCTCTTACAGAATAGGTTCATCCTTGAGAAGGGGTGAAGTGGAAAAACCATGTGGAAGAAGAGGTAGTCCTTGAAGTAGAATCAAATGATTCTCCTCCTTCCATCTAGCTAGAACTTCATCAATATTAGGTGTGGCCTGATAACTCTCTTGGGGTTGTGTAGGTGGGGTGTGTTCATACATGGAATGTGCCATTGGGTCTGGACCATCCATCACACACTGGCTGAGGAATCTCTCTCTGGATTCTAACTCTACAATTCTTTTGGCCATATCCTCTTGGAAGATCCTTTCTTGGAGGTCACTAGCATCATCATGAGAAGGAACAACCTCATCTTCTTCAAGGTTTTGAGCAAAACCTTTCTTCTTCTCCTTCTTGCCCCATGATTCTACTATTTTCTTCTAGTTCAGGATCTCAGAGTTGGAATTTTGCTCCTGTGAACAGGCAACAACTTTGTTTTCTCCAAGGTCTCGGGGCTCCTCCACAAGGTCTAAAAGTTTTATCTCTCTTTCACAAAGCAGTCTCATCTTATCCTCTAAATCTTCAATTTTCTTGGCTAGATTATCCTGAAAGAGTCTTTCTTGGAGGTCATCAACATCATCATGTTGAGTAGGAGCAGTTTCGAGAGAGATGTGTTGGTTCGTAATGCTCCCCCCAAAGGAAGATTCACGATCTAAGGAATTTAGAAGGTTCATCTCCATGGGAGGTTGTTCCAATTCCCTTTGATGCTTGAAGGCTAGGTGCATAGGGTCAAGAGCAGGGTTGATTGATGCATCAGATAAGCTAGAGTGAGAAAGTGATATCTGATAGAAAGGATTTGGTGCACAAGAGGGGGATTTATTTAGGATAGGAGGGGGCGTGCAAGGCTGACTACCTTGAATGAATGGATTCCTCCATTTTGCTACCTCCTCTTCCATGGACTGTAAGCCCTGAGCTTGCCTAAACAAGCACTCCTCTTTATACATCAGCTCCTATTAATATCCATACTGCTCATCTAGTCTGTCGATCTCCATCACCTACTTCTCAAACTCCAGCCCCACCTCCCTTATCATTAAAGGGCAACTAGGAGAGCTACTTGAGGTGATTGCATGAAAATTTTGAGTTTGATTGAAGTCATATGAAGGAATATAAGGTCCATGATTTTGTGCAAAGGAATTATACATATGAAAATGTGATTTCTTGATGGCACTAGGCTACTTAACCTGTTGATTCAACTCAGATTCGCCATTGGTGTTGATGTAAAAGCCTCCAAAAGCTAGTTGGTTGAAGAACACACCAAAAATTCTTCAACTCTTTAGACACAACTTGTCCTAGTTTGTCCCACTAGGCGTGCCAAAAATTGTTGATGTAGTGGATTACAACTAGGGTAGGATGCCTAGCTCCCACCCTTCCACACGTAACAATGGAAACTCCCCTCTCACTTGTGGGACCAGTGAAGTTGGAGGGGAGAGTCTCTAGATAAGGGATAGCTCCCTCTAATGTATCTTTTAGGCCTTGGTTTCTCTTACTACTAATAAACAAATGTAAAAAAGGGGAGATGAAAAGGGAGAGAGAGATGTTGAAAATAAAACCTAAGCCTAAAAATGAAAAGGTGATACACCAAAAAAGTTGACCCACCCAGCCTGAATATACACTTTTCACCAAAAAGAAGCACCCATACACTTCATCTGAAGTGGGAAGCTCTTCTACAATAGTCAACTAGGGGTCTGTGGAAATACGGGGAGGAAGAAACTACTAGAGGCATCCTCAGACACACTTATGGTGGCCTATTCACAGGCACCTACATTCCCCTAAGAACACTTCTAGTAGACCTATAGAAAAGAGACTTCACAATGGACTAGACATGTCATAATTAGTTTGTGAGAAGCATGAAAGACAATGACTTAACACAAAAGAGGAAAACAGACATATACTTTAAAGTGCAAGTCTAGATAGAAGTAAAAATGCTAAGTCCTAATTCAAGGTAAATCTAGCAGAGCTCTGCCTTACAAGCCCCAAGAGATTTTTGGGTAGAGTTTTGCCTTAAGGCTAAGAGAAAGGTTCACTCTTTTTGCAAGCTGGCCCATGTGTGCTCTGAGCCTTGGAAAGAAGGAGCCGTTTGATTGTCAGTTCCTACTTTGACTTAGGCATTCCACATTAATGTGAAAAACATGGCCATGCCTATTTTCTTCAAATAGACTACTCTCTTCCTAGAAATAGACTATAGTTTGTCCCCTCATAAATGCCAAATGGAGAAAGCAGGCTGTACCACTCATTATTTTCACCATTTGATGACCATCTAACAATAACTCACCTCTCATCGCCACTTGGACTACTTTGTCTTTTCCTACACTTCATCTTCCTCTTTGCCTTGTCTCTTCCTAGCTCCTTTAGCCCTTAGGGGCTATCTTCTAGCAGGTCGCTACATTCCTTCGGCTCTCGCTACTTACCTTGGCCATTTTTTGTTGATTCTAGTGAGTGACACATGGCACATTTCACTGTAAAATGGGCAAGACACATGGCATCATCCACTTGACTCATGGAAGCCTTAGGCACCCTTTGAAGGTCCTGCAAAAGAGGACATGTGTCAGCTTTCACTTTCTTTAGCAATTCATCTGGGGCCCACCACAATTCTCATAAGACAAAATAGAGAGACCGTGAAGGCTGACACTTGTCAGCTTCCACTGAGCCTTAAAGGGGACATGTGGTACATTCTACTACTCTTAAAATAACATGTCAAAGCCTTCTGTGGTTGCCACTTGGTGCCTTCCGTGCTCCGGCTTTCCTAGTGTAAAATTGATGTTCACGGGCCTATCACAGTTTGAAAACCAATGACTAGTCTATCTTCTTAAAGTTGATGGCTTTCAAGACGTCACCATCCTTAACAAATTTATTCAGGCCTTTTCCTTCATCTTTCTACTTCGGCCTTTTCCCCATGGGCTTTTTTTGCAAGTTTTTTCCAAATTCCTTTGGACATTTTGTCTGAAGGAAATCCTTTGGATAAAAGTCTAAAAGAATTCATGACTTTGCCTTAATAAAATTCTGAACGATCTTAGCCGCTTCTTTGTGGCCTCTTTGAAATACTCCCTGCCCTCCGCAAGGGCTCTTAAACTCGAAACTACCCTCCACAAGAGCACTTGTCATTTGGCTTTGTGGATGCTCCTTTGAACCACTCAATTGAACTAAGCCATTGAACTGACTGATTGAACCAAAAATGGTTCAACGGTTCAATGGTTCAACACTACGTGCCACTCCTTTGTTGAACCAAGCCTTTGAACCTGTTGTTTGAACCAAGTGTTTGAACCAACCATTGAACCAACTGCTTGAACCCAAAATGGTTCAATGGTTCAACAGTGTGCACCATTTTATTTTTGAACCAAGCCTTTGAACCGTTTGCTTGAACCAAGGTGTTGAACCAATCCATTAAACAGGTTTAATGGTTTAAATAATTGTTGAACCAAGGCATCGAACCATTTGATTAAACCTATCGATGAACTTTGCATTGAAATTTGCCAATAAACTTACCAATTAAACCAAGGATTTGAACTAAAGTGATGAACTGGCATGTTAAACCAAAGTGTTGAACCAAAGCATTGAACTGGTTCATTGGTTCAATAGTTCAAAGCTGCTAACTCTTTGAAAGATCATGTCGTTGAACTACTTTGAGCTCACTTTCCTTATGAATTTATTCAAACAAGAGTCTAAAGAAGCTTTGTATAACTTTGCATTCTTTGACTGGTTCTTCATTTACCAAAAGACTACACCTATAGAGTCTGTAGAAATTTTGTAGAATCTGTAGAAATTGCAAGACTCGTGCAAAATCAAAAGTACTGGCTCAGAACAGCATGAAAAAAGGGGGGACCAATTTTTGGCCTATTGGGCAAAAATGGTCAACACCTCCAAAATCCATACAGATCATTATAAGGGAGTATAAAACACTCTCTAATAGGTAAGTCACCTTGAAACATCCAAATACCATTATAACAAACTCAATTATCCTTCTCAGGTCACTTATTGACCATGGTCAAACACACAGTCAACTTTGGAGCTTAATATTTGAAACTATATAGATATTAAAACCTTATAACCAATTATAATATATGTTATTTGGATTTATTTACAACTTTTCCTTTTACATCACCTTTCAATTCATCCTAGATCAAAAGTTATAGCTCAAACACTATAGACTAGTTTTTCCCTTAGTTAATTTAAATGCCAACGATCACAGTTAAACATCAAATACTTTGTCATCATCTCATGCCCTCTCATAACTTTAATAAATATGTATAATAGATCATCCTTGAAATTATATTGGTCTTTAACTTTGATAAACATCTGACAATTTGACCTCATCTCATGCTCCTTGGCAACTTTGACCAAATATGCATCATCGATCTCCTCAGATTAGCCTAGTCTTTACCTTTGCTCACTATTAAACATCAAACACTTGTTATAATCTCATTAATTCCTAAAAATTTGGAAAAAATTTGATCCATAAATATCTTCAAGAGTATAATAGAATTTAAATTTGTTAAACATTTGTCAATTTGACATGTTTGACTTAATATGCATCATTGATCTGCATCTATACAAACACCTACTCACCGTTAGATCCTTATCTGGTCCTGGTTCTTAACTTTTTGAAAATTTGGATGAGTATGGGAACCACTAAAATATACCTAGAAGGCCAACTTTAAACCTTAATAAATTTTAATACACTCAATATCATGTCCTAAGATTTAAACCATATGATCTTCTTTTATAAGGGAATCCATCCATATATCAAGTTGCTCCTAGAACCTTCACACCTGTGAAATATAATGCCATCAAAATACTTACTTGAATATAATTGAAATTAAAAATTTAACATAGTTAATCTCAAATTAATTTCATGCCATATATCTATGATATTATTAAATGCACACCATTAAATATCCCTTTGAAAATTTGGTTATGGGAAAACATTGCAATCTGCCTAGGAAGCCAACTTTACACAGTTATATCTTTTGATATACACATCCTCACAACCTAATAATTGAAACATAAAAAAATTTAACTAATTTTATCATATACATATTAAAAACTCCTCTTGACTCATCCATATGTGGCAATGGTAATGTCAAAAAACTACCTACTCAGATTTTTTTGCCACGGATCTAACTATGCCTAGATGAACTAATGAAGAACCAAATGAACACCATGCATTACCATAAGAATTTTAAGCACTCTCAACACCTCATAGGACATATGAAACATTATATCATCATCTATAACATTCATAAACTTCCTAGCCAAACATATACTAAAGATGCATGCTTACATAATAGGCTACCAAGCCTATGCCAACACACTATTCACACGTTTGTCTTCTCTCCTTAACCTAAAACCATATTAACATGATAGATACAATCTGATAATCTTAAAATAATAATTACCTTAACTCATCTGCATATAAATCCTACCTTACACAACTTTAGGCTCAAACTCATCATCATCATGACATCACCACTTTATCATTACCTTTGACATCAATGCACACATGACATCAAACTTTGACATCAATGACAACACTTTCCAACACACACATCATGTGCATGTGCCAATTTGTATCTACACTACCCTAATTAGGGTATTAACCTATACATAATTGACACCTTTTATATACACATAATATTTTCAAAATTTTAACAATCACTGATGCTTTCTCTCTTTCATAAACTTATCAAGTTTCAATCTCTCTGAGTGAACACCTTAAAAGATGAATCAAGAAAGGGGTGGGTAGACCATTAGTACTTCAAAATACTATTATCCCATATAACACCACTTTATATCAATAAAACCTTCTCCTAGACACTTCCCTAAGCCTTATCCCCTCTCTTTCATACTCCAACCATTCACCGCCTTGCATAACCCTTTCTTAAGCCTAAAACCATTTTTGAGGGTTTACATTACACTATTGGCCCCATCAACCCTGTATTTAAATTGATAAAACATGTTAAGGGTTTAGGTAGGCTCTTGACCAACCTAGACTAAGACCTAACTTATTTTTAGAAAATAAGGATATAGATTTGATTGGCTCAACCCTATCAGCTAAAATTTCAGAAAGGTTTAAGGTTATATTAAACTATATATACACATTCATTTCAAAATTTCTTAGAAATACAAGGATTTAATTATTCATTAGCACTTTTTTATGATCTAATATTTTGTCATTATACTTGAGGATTTATAGCTTAGGGTTTATACTTGGAGAAGAATCTTGTCTTGTGGAAAAGTCTTGGATGTTTTGGCCTTTCTTAGTGATCCTTACAAACCATAACAAACTCTTGCAAAACACCTTTGGCTAAGGGAGATATTAAGTCTCTATAGGATAATATTCAAGTTAAGTATCATCAATATTACTCTATTTTAGTAGATAGAATTAGTATAAGTAATGGCTTTTGAATATATTAGTATCTCCATGCATTAGGGTTTTACCTATACATAAATTAATTAGTATTATCTTATGCATGTTTACTTTTTATGTTTATTACCCCCACTTTATGCCACAAGATTTGGTGAGAACTATATTATATTTTTACTTTAAATGTCATTTACTTAGTTAATATGAAAACATAGGACCAATCTAGGGATATTGCATGGTGTTGATTGACTAGAAGCTTTGGAACCCTCTCTAGTGATGTCAATGTGGTAAGAGATCCCTTGGATAGGTTTAGTAGATCCAGATTGGTCATGAACCCAAATATCTAATGTATCAACAATCAAAAGTGTAAGTAGGATTTATATTTTATAAGATATGATTGATTTATAAATCAATTGTATTTCCATTTGTATACATTCTGGTGAACCTGATGTGAATCAAACCCTTGTAGTTTTCTTTCATGTTTCATTTTATCATTATATTATATATTTCTATTTTTACAATACTATATTGAACCTATCAGTATAGTTATAATATTTTATGCATAGGTTTACCAAACAATTTCTCTAGAATGACTATTATTCTTGTTTAGCTCTTCTCTAAATATGGTTGACTAGATTAATTAATACGATGTAGTCTTATTTTTTAGTTCTATATTTTCATACATAGTCAAACCAGTCGACTCTATTCATAATTATATTCTTTTATCATACAGGTATTCAAACATAGGCAAATTAGTCGAATCTATTTGAAACTTATTTTCTCCACATAGGTTTTTCAAACTCCATCGAACCAATTAACTATGATAGCATAATTTTTGAATCAATAATTGAACATCATAGAACAAAAATTTTCAATTTAAACATATTCAAACCCACCAAGGTTCATTCTTACTCTCTCTATCATTTAATTTATTCTTTTTAGTACTATTTTTCTCAAGTTTATAGTATGTAAAAATGCAGACCTATAAACAACTGAGTTGACCACCTCAAAAAAATTATGTATCCAATCTTCTCTCTAAAAGACAGTTGACCTTTTTGACTATATTCTTATAGATCTTGATTCTGTAGCATATTAGCAACCTAATTGATTCTTTTTTTCACTTTTTGCATATAGTGTCACCTAAACCAACTATGTAATCTTCATAATTGAGAAATAACCTCTCTTTTATAGTAATTAATTCACCTTTCCTTTCAATTTCTTGCATGCTTAGAGCAATAAACATATAGTAATTAGGTAGTTTTTTGAATTACTGATTTAGTCACATTGTTTTTATCTTTTTCACACAATTTCAATTCACTTTAAATATAAAAAGCATTGAACATTTGTCTTCCCAAGGTCTACCTACTTAGATTTCATCACCAAAGGGGAAGCTAACTTGATTTTATGGCCAAGTATAAACACGTGGTTGATGGTATATATTGGCAAATCATCTAACACCCTTATCACTATGGGATTATGAATTGAAGGGGTAGGACCCAATACCAATCTATGACCATCACAAATATAAATATCTTTAAGCCTAAACTTCTTGAAACCAGCCTTAAATTACTTTCTAGTTCCTTATTATGTCCAACTTCACAATCACATTAAAATTAAACTTAAATATAACTTAATAAAAATTAAGGATGACCAATTAGTAAGCTTTTAATTTCAATTTTTTTATTTCCCTTTTATCTTTATATGTTGTATTACAAAACTTGTATTATCTAGTGTTAGTGTAAGGTTTGTGCTATGTGTTCCTATTGGATCAATCACATTAATCCAATTGCTTGTGTGTTTAAATTCATTTACTTAGATTCTATATTACAAAACCTTTTTTTGTTTTTAGAATACTATAATTTTTATAGACACATTATCCTATAGAATTTTCAACATATGTGCCTATAGTATAGATTTAACCTATCTGATTACGTCAATTTATCTTCCTGTTCAGTCCCTTGTCCAAGTAGCACACACCCAATCTTTCTAGTTGTGTCCTTTTATTTTTTGGCATATTTATTGTTCAACAGTACACTATTGACCCATATGATTATGTATCTCTTTAAATTATTTCAACTTCTTCCCTTACAACACACAATCAACCATCTGGAATGTGTCCTTTTATTATCCTATTTTATGAATTTTCTTCACATACTCTGTTGACCTAGTTGACTCTATACCTATTGACCAACATTTTTATTTGTTTAGCCTATTATGTCCCTATTTTTCATTCTTGTTTCTTAATCTCAATTTTTTCTTAAAACATCATGAAATCTCCTATCAAAATCATTTTGGTCAACCTAAGTCTATCTAGATGCTATATGGGGTGCTCTTTTCTTCCTATCTTTACTTCCTAAGATAATCCTCACTCATGGAGTACCTATTCTCCTCCTTCATATTTTGATTATAACATGTTTAAAATAACTCAAAAAAATAATATTGGTAGATCAGATCATTTTCATACCTATTTTCCATATTCAAAAATCTCATCATAATGTGGGGGCAATTGACACAAGTCTATCCAATAACCCCATAGGGAATCTATGACCTAGCAACCATCCCCCTAATACTAATTTTTGGAATCCTCCTATAAATAATAACCCACTAATTGATACAACTCAAATTATTGGACAAATAGTGAAATAAATGAACATCATGAAAACATCTAACACCTCTAAAATGATGCAAATACAACATCATTTGATCAACATGGCAAATAAATCTCCCATTCTTCTCCCTCAAAATAACAAAAAATTTATTCTTCCAACTCTTAGATATGCCATATGTAATGTTATACCCTAACCCATCATGTAATCAGCACATCCAAAATGAGCCTTTATCCCCTTTATTATTAATATTGATATTGGTAATATATCTCCAACTATTAAATATGATGGGATTAAAGACCCTATATCTTTTTTTAAGGCATTTGACAATCTTTAAAAGGAGTGGATATAAACTAATACTTTTACCACAACCAAAATTTTACTTAAAACCTTCAATGGTTATGTATTATAATGTTATAACCAACTTATCCAACATTCTATGTGGAAACTAGAGGTTTTAGTTAATCCTCTAATTAAATATTTTCAACACAATGATCTTCCCAAAAATTGGCTTAGTCATTTCATCAATGCTAAGATATAAAATTAGCTCATGATTTTATCAAATAATGGAAATATTTGGATCACAAGACTGATCATAACATGATTGATGATAACTTTATAAAACTCTTTATAACAGCATTAACACCTTCAATCCAATACAAGGTTCAAACTTTCACTCCCCAAATGTTAAATGAAGCTCATAATCAAGCTAAGCACCAAGACTTGTTAATGAAATAGTTTGAAACTAATAAAAAAATCATTAAAGGATCTATTCATCATTAAAATTATACAATAATTGGTGATCCTCCTCAACCCAAAATAGGTTTAGTCAAAGATGACAATCACCAACCTTATCATACACTATTAACTGTGTAATAAATGAAATACTTTTTAACACACTCTAAACCATTCATTACTCCAATAACCCCCCTAAATGGTATGATCCTATTAAGTTTTGTTGGTTACACACTGATATAGGCCATTCCCATGAAACATGTAAATGGAATACTAAATTTCCCATTTTTTTAATACTTGGTGATTCATTCAACCACAATGCCATGATCCAAATCTATTGTTAAGATTACATTAACACTTATCAAAAGAAACAAGCTTCCAAATTTTCTTATTCTAACAAGCCAAAATATTTCTCTACATCTAAACCTCAATAATAAAACAAGGATGTTTGTGTGATTAATGTCAATTATGGTCATTATTACACCAATTCCCAATACGTAAATATGAATAAGGTCAACTATTAACATAAATCAACCCACAATGATCCCATCACCAAACCTAATAAACCATATTTGGAAGATCATATTATCAAAGATACTACTACTACTCACTTAGCTCTAAAAATCAATGAGGAACCATCTCCTCCATCTAAACCTCTAATAAATTCTCTTCTTCCTAAACCTATTTTACCTTCTAAACCTCATGCTAGTTCTTCTTCTTCCAAAACACATTGGAACTTCTTAGAATAACTCAAATCTATGCCTTGAAAAATTCCTCTCATGGAGTTAATTCATACCTCTCCTTATCACCGTAAGTTACTCATTCAATAAATTTAAGATCTACCTCATTCATAAGAAGAACCATCTTTTCATAAGCCTCAACCAATACACGTTCATATTATCAAATCTATTTGTCCTTCATCGAAACCTTCCATTGATTTAATCTAAGAAGACATGATCAATGATGAAATTATCTTTAGATATGATGATCCACCCATATTTATTAAGATAACCATTAATACCACCCTCATTCTTAGAATATCAGTAGCTGAAGGGTCAAGCATTAATGTGACATTTCTTTAGTTCATTCAACAACTCAACTATAGCAAAGATCATCTCAAAAAAACTTGTTTTACCTATCATGTATTGGACAAAACTAGTCAAAAACCAATTGGATATATTTGGATCCCTCTTATTATTAGACCCAAGACTATACAAAATAAGATTATGGTCCTCAATTTACCATTATATTATAATATACTCCTAGGACACCCATGGACTCATTGCATGAGGGCTATTTCTTCTTTCAGTAACTAATGTATTAATTTCCTTCATAATGGAAAAAGGTATAAACATGAGGCCAATCCTAATCATGGAGTATTCAACTTCCTAATCTTAAGTCTCAATATCATATTCTCACTATTCTAAAGATTAATAATGCCCCTTCACTTGAATTTATCCAAATGAATCTAGGTCTACATGTCACTCTCATTTATTATAATGATGATGATCCCAATGACTTGAAAAATACATGAAATACTAATAATATACCTCTTTACATCTTGAAGTGGCTACCTCCCTCCTTATGAACTCATGATCGTACCATCCCTCTCATCAATAAGATTACCAATTTCCCTCCTCCATGATATGCCCATAAAGAATATTATATAGAAGATGACTTAACATGTAATGATTATAGAGTGGTCAAAATATTTTAAGTTCCTTTAATTATTTCACCATGTAAATTTATTGATTTAGAATCTCACCTTCCAAAGTTCCTCCTAAGTCATAAACATGTGCAATTTCTCTAACTTATGATGATAACACATCATGGTCCAATATCAATCATGAGACTTGGATGTTCAACATTATCATAAGCCTTTAACTCAAATACATGCTTTTAAATTTTATGTTCATACCATTTTCATAGATCTCAGGATATAACCTGAAGGTCATGTACCTCTAACTAACTCTCCACTTCTTAATACTCCTTGGGTGGTTGAAAAAATATTATCCCTCACATATTTGGAACTTATATAACTCTATATACCTCCTACCACACTAGTTATTATATCCAATCCTTCCCCCATAAATAATGCTAATGATAAACCAATTGAATCTAATCAACCTTCCTCTATAGTTCTACTTACTCCTAAGACCACCCTTAATGCCAAGGTCACAGATGTACAATAGATACATTATGAATATGGCCACCATGATAATATAATTATTAAATTTAAAGTATATGTCGAATAATATGTCCCTCTACCTACACTACCTAGTGATGAATTTATCCTTGACTTATTCCATGCTCGAGAACTTTAACTTCCTAGGAAACATCATAAACTTGGGAATTTCAAGCAAAAAACCCTCATTTTAACAACTTCATTACTAGCATTGATCCTAAAACAAATCCCATTTCATCTCTTCCTAACATAACATATCATTTCAAAAATGTAAATGCTATGTTTATCGAGGAAACTAAAAGAATAGACTATGGCACAACATCATGCCCTTGACCTATAATAGTCTCTAGAGAACTCACACTGTAATGTATCTAGAGAAGGGTATAATAGTAAAATAGATAGTAGAATAATGAATAGTGGTTTAGTACCACATGCATAAGAAGAAGTTGGGTATATGGTAACTAATATAAATAAAGGGGCATATGATATTGTAAGGCATATACGAAGTTTTTGGTAATATAGCTTGCTCTAATAAGAGGTTGCCCCCTCAAAGTGGCCCATGATATGAAGTTATTCCTTACTCAAAAGGAATGTTTTGTATGCAATCAACATGATATTCCATATATATAGTATGGATTATCATTGTGTGAATTGTGAGCCCTAGTTTCTTATCATTGCTAACAAATCACTTTCCAAGGCCAATTTCTTTTTCTATTGCAAGAGGAATTGAGATTAGCGAGACAGTTGTCAGTAATTTAGTTTTGTGTAGGAGATTTTAGAGAGATTTTAGAGTGGTATTATTTTTTAAAATTGAGAAAGGTATTTTTGTGGATATATTGGGTAAATTATATTTGCCAAAATGCAAGTTTTGAAGAGCCAGTTAGATATATGAATCCAAAATCTACCAATTCAAAGTGTAGATTTCCATTTTTTAATCAAAATAACCTAATTATTCTTTTTCATAATAATATCACACAATAATGAATCACACCAAAATTTTTATTCATTTTGTGCACCTCTAACTCAACTTTATAGAACATTTTCAAGTTTTAAACTTAGTTTAGTATTGTAGAAGTTATTGCAATTTTAGTGATTGCCTATATTGTGTTTTTAAAAATTGGGTTTTAAGTTGTTGAGATTGTCATGGATATTTCTATTTTATCTAGATAATTCAGTAAACTTCATCAAATTGACATAGTTCAAGAATATCAAGAAACATTTGAATACATCACTAATTAGACTGTAATATTATCTGATGTATTCTTTCAACATTATTTCATCAATGGAATTCAAGAGGATATTTGAGTAGAGGTTCAAATCTGTAAACCTCAATCCATGATGTAAGAATGAGGCTTATCCAAGATAGATGAAAACCTTATCAATTGGAAACTCTCCAAGTTAGAATCAGATACACCCTAGTAAGCCCTAACAATAGCACCTAAAGAGCCCAAGATGGAAATAAAAGCATCTAAGTTGGTAACTGAAGCTTCCAAGTTTTTAGATTCACCTACAATAATCATTATGGTAGTGGTACCCACTCTAAAACCAATGTGTATCAAGAATAATGCTAAAGAGGGTGGCATGTATCCTCTGTTGGCTAACACAACGTCCTCTATTTTTAGCACCCTTATTATAGCTTTGACATGATGATTATTACTCTTCAACTTCTAGTGTTTGACTCTAACCTCATTTTTCAAATTAAGGTTATTTCATCCATAGATATATATGCACTTCACCTTTCTATTATATTTATAATGTACCTTCTCATCTCTAAGAATAAGGTGAAGAAGTGGAATCATAAAAGGACACATGAACATGCCTCCATCTAGTCTTCAACCTATTCTATTAGTTGTACCTCCATTTAGTCATCCTCATATTTCTTATCATGTTTCAAGGGTAAAATAATTTTAAAGGGGATAAAATATAATGTACCTAGAGAAGGGTATAATAGTAGAATAGCTAGTAGAAGAATTAATAGTGGTTTAGTACCACATACATAAGAAATAGGAGTTGGGTAGTTGGGAACTAGTATAAATAAATGGGCATATGATATTTTAATACATCTAAGAAGTTATTTGTAATACAACTTGCTCTAATATGAGGTTGTCCCCTTGAATTGGCCCATGATACGGAGTTATTCCTTCCATAAAAGGAATGTTTTGTTTGTAATAAAGTGTTTTAGATCAATATATACATGATTTATTATCATTTAATTAGTTTAGGAATGAGGTTCCTATCACACACCTAGTACTAATAAATCTAAAGTAGTCATTGAAGAACTTCCCAAAATTAATGTTAATTTACATGAAGACACTTGGACCCTTCATTTTGATGGTACCAAATTCCTTAAAAGAGTTGGGGTAGGTTGTATACTCACTATTCCTCATGGTAAAATTATTCTTTTAGAATTTTGAATTACATTTGATGTCACTAATAATATGGTAGAATACGAATCATTAATCCTAGGCATGAGAGTGGCACTTGACATAGACATTATATATATATGTATGCTTTGGGTCACTCCCAACTCATCTTCTGATAAGTTAATGGTTATTATTAGTATAAAAGTGAAAATATTATTGTTTGTCATCAAATATCCACTACCCTTGCCAAAAAATTCACTTATTTTATTGTTGAGCCCATCCCTAGAGATAAAAACTCTATCAGTCATTTATTTTCTTATTTAACATCTTTATTTCATCTTCACCAAGTTCTTATTGATTATACATTTCTTATTAAAAATAAATAAGTTCTAATCTTCCATTTATCCACAAGCTTCACTTATATATCATTCTGAGTTTGTCACCATTTGATAGAGCCCATGGTATAAATACATTATCTAATTCCTTGAGCATTAAACCTATCCTCTAAACATGTATTCCCATGAAAAGACTCAAATTCACAAACAAGCTTTTAAATGTCTTTTGATATAACACCCTTTATTATCAGAATGTTAAAGGTACTTTGCTCTACTATGTAATGAAAAAAGAAGTTCCTCCTCTCCTTGAACAAGCACATGGGGTTATTTATGGTGAGCACTATAGTAGACATGTTATAAAACATAAATTCCTTCATATGGGATACTATTTGCCTACTCTTAAAAAATTTTGTCTTCTAGAGAGAAGATATGATATAGAGGTAATAATAGTACTAAAAAGTAAGAAATGAAATGACAAAGAGAGTAAGAATGAACTTAGTGGGTTTGAATATGTTTAGATTGCAAAATTTTATGTTGTGATGTTCAAATTTTGATTCAAAATTATTACTAATAGAGTCAATTGGTTTGACAGAGTTTTCAAAACTTATGTGTAAAAAAATAAGTTATGGATAGAGTCGGCTAGTTCAACTATGTTTATAGACTTGTATATTGAAATAAGATAATTATGAATAGAATGGACTAGTTTGACTATGTATGCAAATATGGAACTGAATAATAAAACTATATAAAACTAATTGATCTAGTCACCTATATTTATAGAAGACCCGCATAAATAGAATAGATTCATTTTAGAGAGATTGTATGTTAAAACTATGCATAGACTATTAAAACTATATCAATAGGTTAGATACAATATTATAAAAATATAAATATATAATATAATTTTAAAATGAAAGATTAAAATAAAACCTTCAAAGGTTTGATTCATGTTGGGTTCACCAGAATGTATACAAAGGGAAATACAATTGATCTATAAATCAATCCTATCTCAAAGAAGATAAATCCTAATTACACTTCTAATTATTGATTCATTATATATTTAGGGTCATGACCAAGATGGATCTACTAGACCTAGCCAAGTGATCTCTTACCATAATGACATCACTATAGAGGGTTTAAAATCCTCTAGTCAAACAACACCATGTAATAACTCTAACTAAGTCCTATGTTTTCATATTCACTAAGTAAATGATAAGTCAAGTAAAAATCTATTCTAGTGCTCACCAAAGCTTGTGGTAAAAAGTGGGGGTAATAAACATAAAAATTAAACATGCATAGGAGAATCCTAATTAAGCTATGTATGGTAGAACCCTAATGCATGGAGAGAGAAATATATTAAAAATCCATTACCTATGCTACTTATATCTACTAAAATAGAGGAATAAAGTTAGAGATACTTACCTTGATTATGATCCCATTGAGACTCAATATATCCCATGGCCAAAGGTGTTTCACAAGAGGTTATTATGGTTTGTAAGGATCATTAAGACAGTACAAAACATCCAAGAATTTTTCATAAGGCAATCTTTTTCTCCAAGTATAAACCCTAAGCTATAAATACTAAAGTAGAATAATGAAAGATCATATTATAAAGAAGTGAAAATGAATAATTAACTATTTGCTTCTCTAAAAAATGGATAAATGAATGTGTATATATAGTTGGATCTAACCGTAAACCTTTTTAAAATTTTATCTGATAGGGTCAACATAATCGAATCTATATCATTATTTTCTAAAAATAAGATAGGGCTCAGTATAGGTTATAATTCTAAGAATCGACCTAGACCCTTAACATGTTTTATCAATTTGAATACATGGCCAATGGGGTTGACAATGTAATTTAAACCATCAAAAAGGGGTTTAGGCTTAGTTAGGGGCTAATTAAGGTAGTGAATGCTTGGAGGAGTGTGTAAGAGAGGAGATAAGTCTTAGGGAAATTTTTAAGAGAAGGTTCAGTTTATAAAAAATGGAGGTATATGGGACAAAAATCTTATGAAGAACCAATGGTTTCCCCACCCCATTCCTAGTGCACCATTTAAGGCATGCACTCAAAGAGATTTAAACTTGATAAGTTCTTGCAAGAGAGAAAGCATCAATAATTGATAAAATTTTAAAAATATTATGTGTATACACCTTCCTCTAATTCAACTCTAAAAAAATTATGACTAATAAAATTAACATTTTCAACCATTTTGTTGAAACAAACAACCAATTTATAAGAATTGAAAAAGAGTAAGTAAAATCATTAAGCAAAGTAAATCAGATTAAGATCTTAAGTGATAAATCCATGTAAATTATTAAATATATATTATTATAAATTCATAATTCAAAATATTTGATCCATGACATTGCCTATAACATCATCATAGGGGTGTCATTCACAAACCATTAATGGAGCTAAATATCAGAATTAAGTCTACCCATGCATTATTAATGCTTCATTCTTCCAAATATTAATTTCCAAATTTATTTTTTTCCCTTTAAAGTTGAATGAATTTTTGGCCCTATATCTTGAACTTGATATGGAGGGCCACAAGTTAGTTTCTTCATTTTGAAAACCTATAAATACATGGGCCATGACCATAAACATTAAGATATTTTTGGTGTAGAAAAACTATGAAAAAATATCTCTAGAAATCTTCACTCATCCATTCAAATTGATCAAAACAAGAGACAAATACATTGGTGCAAGGAGAGATGTATGGATAAACTTATGTTATTGCATTGATGAAGACTTGGACCACTAAATTTGGGCACAAAGACAATTAATGGACTGATATTGGAGGTCATGAGGAATAAAATTAATAATTATATTTCTATATGAAAACCATTATATATATTCATAATTATACATAAAAATAAACTCATAATAGTCACTAAATAATAGGGAGGATAATACCAATATAAATAGATAATCTCCCAAATATTACATGGGAGTTAATTTATATGAAGATTAAACAATATATTAGATTTACTAACTTAAATAAACCACCTAAATACCTATGGTGAGTATTGTATGAAATCATAAATTAATCATGTCTATAAATCAATCCTAATTTAGAGAAGATAGATCATACTTACACTTTCGATTGGAGATACATTAGATAATCGAGAACATGACCAATATGTGGATCTGCTAGACTAATTAGGGGATTTATTATCATAACAATAATAATGAGGGTCTAAAAGCCTCTAGTCAAGCACAATCAAGTAATAAACCTAACTAAGCCCTATGTTTTAATATTCATTAAACTAATAACAAGTAAATTAAAGTTTAATAAAGTGCTCACCAAAACTTGTGGTACATAGTGGGGGTAATAAACAACAAAAGTAAACATGCATAGAAGACATATTCTCATGTCAATGTATATATAATACTAATGCATAGAATAGAAGTATAAATCTACTCCTATAAAGTAAGAACAAATTTAGGAATACTTACCTTTGAAGATGAACCCACCAAGCCTTATTCTCTCCCTTGGCCAAGGTGATTCACAAGAGATTATTGTGTTATGTAAGGATGAAAAAGATAAATTAGATCTAGGCTAAACCTTTTATCAATGCATCCAAAAGACTTCTCCATAATATAATATATGTATATCCAAATGAAGTATAAAACCCTAAGCTTTCTCCTCAATTAGAATTATGGATAAGCAAATACGCAATAGTTATTACTTATTCTTCTCTTCTCTAAATAATGATGAAATAATATTTTATATATAGGTATATTTAACCCTAAGCCCTTCCAAAAATTTTGGCTAATAGGGTTGACTTAGTTGACCTATTACTATTATGGATTAAAAATCACTAGGTCATAATCTAGGTTGGCCAAGAGTTGACCTAGACCCTAAATGAATTTCACCCATAAGAGTACAAGGTTGATCCATTAAACTTAGTACTATAAACAATGAAAAAGGGTTTTAGGATAGGGAAATGGGGATGAAAGGTAATAATTGACTAGAGGAATGTACAAGAGAGAAGAACAAGCTTAGGGGAATGGTTTTTAGGAGCAAAGTGTGTAGATAACAAGTGGTAAAAGGCACAACAATTTTATGAAGCACTAATGATATACCTACCCCTTTATCGATGAACCCCTTAAGGAATACACTTAGAGATATTGAGACTTGATGGGTTATTAAAAGATAAAGAGTGTTAGTAAGTGATAAAAGTCTAAAAATATTATGTATATACATATGTTCCACTTGAAGTTCATCACATGTCATGTAAGGGCAACACAAGATTATGCTTCAAGAATAGAACATGATAACACATAATGTTGATGATAATTAAAATATAGTAAGGATAAAATAAGATAAATGAAAGGACAAAATTTAAAAACATAGCTTTACTTACCTTAGTGATCTATTTAAGTAAGGAGACTGTAAGAGAAGTGAAGGTGTCCAATGTGAATAACATTAGGTGAACCTATAGAGATTAGTGCAAAAGAGAAAAAAATAATTTTTTTTGGAATATAGGCATATATTAGTGGAAAATATTCTCTAAGACATCATGATTCCATAACTTTTTATGGTTTTAAAAATGAGTGATTAAAAATAGATATATGATCTAAACAAGGAATCTGATGGTAAATATTTGAAAGGTAAATAATTTTGAATAATAACTTTAAATAGGAAGAAAAGAAAGTCATTTGTTATTTGTTTGACTTATTAGGAGAGAAAAATAGAGATCTAAGAGAAAAAAAACAAAAGAAAATATAGATAATATGGTGAGGAGATGATAACTGAGATGAGAGGGATGCCTAGAAACCACAATAAGTGCATCACAGGTAGGCAATGTGAATTTCAAACTTGTTTTATTTATTTTATTTAAAATTAAGTGTTTTATTGAAATTTGTAGTTTAGAGAATTTATATGAACTAGAATGAACTCCATATAGTAACTAAGAGTAATAGGGGTTAAAATGGGACTGGGTTGAAAGGAATCATAGTAATAACTATTGAAGAAATTTATTACAAGTTAGGAAAAGATTTGGTACTCTGAATCAACTAGGTCAACCCAGTCAACCTAGAAGGTTGAAAATCCTGATTCTATACTACCAAATTAGTAGGTGTGTGCCAACTTAGTTTTTTTAGTTAAGGTGATGACTTAGTACAATTGTTCCAATTTAGTAGGTTGATCTACTCTACCAACTTAGTACTAAGGGGGAGATGAAAGGGTCAACTTAGTTTTTTAAGTCCACAAAGTTGACCTAGTACTATTTGGTCAACTTGATATGTGACTAAGTGGCCAGTATAGTACTAAAATATAAGAAATTGGCCAAAATAGTATGTGTAGGACCAGATTAACTAAGTAACAAAATGGACAAGTAGGATAAAAATAATTGAAATTGATCAAAAATAGATATATTAAGGCTAATTAGGTTTATTTTTTTAAAATTTAAAAATAATTTATTTGACTATAAGTAACATGGAGATCTAATACATATTTTATTTATTCGATGGTTATAGGGTCATTGACAATTCTAATGATTAGTGGATGCAGCATGGATACTAGACCTATTAGAATGATTAATAGTGGATGATCAAGCTAGGTTAGCCACAATAGGCCTAGGAGGCATCATGGAGATATTCCAAGGGCCATTTAGCATAGATCTTGTAGTTAGGTTCTTATGAGTCTAGTAGTGCTTGACTAATACTTTTAGATGGGTTGTGGATGGGGATACCATCGAGGTAGGTATCACCTTAGAGGATGTCCATGATATACTTAGAATTCCTATAAGATGGACATCAATGATCACAGGGATACCAAATAGATAGGAGGAGAGATAAGCATTAGCTTGATGGGTGACATGCTCAGATAGGATATATCTTAGGCTAAGAGTGAACCTATTTGACATGTATATATCTCATATTTTGTATATATAAAAGGTAGTGATAGGACATGTGACAGTATGGTATTATGTCATAAGTTATATGGTAAGGTACCACTATATATGATATCTTTATGCTAGTCCATTTTATATTACAGGATACCATATGATCTAGGTGTATCGTATGCATGATATGTATGGGATGTTATCTAGAGGGTAGAAGACCATGGGGTTGATGATTTTATTGAGTGCTTAGATATACAAAAGGTTTTTGATGTACTAACTATTTGGGTTGCCACATGTGGTTGATGATTGATTGCCTCAGGTGTAAATATAGTAGTAAGATCAGGTGGCATAGGCCATGTCCCACATGTCAGTGCTACAAATATTAATGCACGCATATATTGTGTAGTATCTATATGGGCACATCACGATAATATGGCTGAATTGGAGGATGGTGGAACTAGAGTTGGCATGCTTACATATTATAGGCCACTACACCTGGGGGATAGAGCCACATCTAGTAACATGCATACCAAAATAGTTTAGACTCCCTCATCTAGCATCTCTAATAGTGGTGCCTAAATTTTAGGCTATACATAGAGTGATAGAGTGATACACATGAATGATCTTTAGGCTTTATGCTAAGAGAATCTAAGTAACCAAATACAAGACTAACTAGAACACTTAGGATTAACTATGAACTAACATGTTATCTCAAGGATCAACCATGGTATTATTAGTTTACAAAAGGAAATAAAAGGGGAATAAAGGGAAATCCAAAATGGACTAGTAAAAGGAGATTATAATGATATGAATTTTTTATTAACCTATCACATGGTATAGAAGTAATGACTAAAGGGATCAAGGTTTACATAACCAAGTCACAATAAAAATTATCCATGTTTATAGAGATAAGATATAAAATAATCATGACAAGAGAAAAAGGGAGTCTTAAGAAATAAACTCAAGAAGATAAAGAAGGCAATGATAAATTAAAAAAATATCCATAATCAAACATAAATGACATTATAAGTAGTATAAAGTGTGAAACCAAAATCACCACGTAAGATAAGTAAGAATTTGACACAATGTCAAATGATATAAAAAATAGATAAAGATAAAGTTCGAGCATATGTCCAATCCAAATGAAAATTTAAGAACACCATGCATGTCTTCATAATTACTAGTAGATTTGTCCACACACATTATCCAGAATATTTGATAAGTCTTTATGTAGTTGAACGTGAATTATATCTAGTGTCTCATTGATCTTCAACAAAAGCTAGGAAAATACTTCACGATAAATATCCTCGATGGAAAATGTAGGAATTATTGAAGGATTGTGTTGAGGGAGACTATCATGAAAGGGATTATTAGGAGAATGCATGGGAGTAGTTTTAAGGGAGATGAAGGGGTCATCAGTGGGGAAGGATCCATGGGTAAGGGACTCATGAGTGGAAAAGGATCCACAAGTGAGGTAAGGTTCATGGGTGAGGGATTCATAGGTGGAGGAATAGGAGGGGATGAAGGGACCACAAGAGTTAGAACCATGGGAGAATAAGGGGAGTATTTTTATGGGAAGAATGGTAGAAGGTGCATGAATGGTTAAAAGGTGATCTTTTAAGATATTGTTGAAGGATGCAGTAATGATTAGTATGATGGGTACCACATTAGTAACAAAGACAATATACCTCACCATACTTAGGAATATATTTAGGTAGTGCCTTAAAGGGAGGTATGGCCTTGTCTGAGGATTGAGGAATAGTAGGATGTAAAGTGTTAATATATTATCATATCTTGTGATAATGTGTAAATGAATGACTATTTGTGTCATGAAAGTAACATATATGCTTGTGAGTAGTCTTGGTAGGTGTACTCATAGGAGGAGGTGTAATAGAAATGAAAGGATCTTTGTAAGGCTATTTGGCCCATTTTGTGGATAAAATATCTAGCTATGGTAATGAAAGCAAACCATCATCAAGATAAGGTGATGTTGGAGGAGAGATTGGATAAGGCTCAATAGCAGGAGTGATAGGATTAGAAGAAGGAATAGACTCAGCTAAAGTAGGTGTAGGAATAGTATCTAAATTAGGCTCTATTGAAGGAGGGCCATGGTATATAAAAACCTAAAAGAGAGTTACATGCATCTCAGGGATAATTAGGCTATAGGGGTTATGATACCTAGCAAAGTAATAGGGCCCAATCATATCATAATACATAAGCATTCTCCTATGAGGTTATTCAAAAACTAGAGGTGTTTATACCATTTCTACCCTATGATAAAGAGTATTAATGGTAAAATTAGGAATGATATATGATGAAACATGGGAATATATACTAAAAGACTAAATCAAAGAGGAACTATAATGGATAATCTTAGCATCTTAGGCCTGAACAAGAACTCCTAAGAATGGATCATCTAAGGTATAACCATCATCATAATAAGGTGTATGAATATCAATGATGTAGCTAGGGATGACTTTGTCATCTAATGTGGCATGATGAATTGAATGCTAGGTCTTAGTTAGAACTACTAGGATGTCATCACAAGGTGGTTTGTGAGATTGAAGTTGAAAATAAGTGGGAAGATGAGAGTTGAGATGAGATGAGGTGAGAGATTAAAAGTTTTAATATTGAGATTGATCTCATCAAGATAATCCTCATCAAAATCCAAGAGGTTAAGGGGAATATTCTTAATGTTTTTTGGATGATTATTGTAACCTCAAGTGGGATTGATAGGAAATTTGAATCATTAAGACTCACAAAATGGAACACTTGGCAAGGGTTCAAGAGTAGGAATTTTTAATACACCCCTATCTTATAATTATTCAAAATTCTATGGATTAGTGTCACCTTAAATCCTATAGATGACTCTATTATGAGGAGATTTGATGCATGGGCTAGTGGAATAGGTAAGTGCTCGCATATGATGAGTCCATGTCCTACCAAGTAAAATATTATAAGATATAGGAAATTTAAATATCATCAACTTCACATGAATAGTGAAAGGTGGGATGGTAATGCAGAGCCACACACACCCTAAAGGAGGCATTTACCTTTAATCATAGCCTTGATATGTGATGCATATGGATTTGATATTGAGATTACATTTGGAATTTCTAAGGGTTTTGATAAAATTGAGAGAGGTAACACAAGTTTCATAACTCTCATCAATCAAGGCATGCTTGACTTGGATATCACAAATTTGGATACTAATGAAAAGAGGAAGATCATCCACACAAAGAAAAATCTCATCAAGGATCATATAAGTGATGGGAAATTTGATGGAAAGAGAAGTTTCCATTATTTCATCAACATAGATGGACATATCTTCATAGTATTTCAATATGTTATCTTTAGATCCAGATAAGGTAGCTTCATGTCTTACTAAGAGAGAATGAGGGATGTTCATTTTGAATAAAAGTTAAATAACATAGTTATGATAATGCAGAGAGGTCCTCATAAGCTTAAGAAATCAGATATGGGATGGGAGATTAGTGAGTTTTGTGATAAGATCACATTCATCATAACCCATAAGAAGATTGTTGGAAATAGGTGCATAGTATTGAAGAAGGTCCTTGGAAGGAGGATCTAAAATACATGTGAATCTATGTTGATAAGAGAAAAAATGTTTAGTAGGAGGGAAAGGTTGTAGATTATGTTGAGAAGATGGATCATTTGATGTAGGTGTGGGTTGAGGTAATATGTTAATAAGATGGAGGGATGGTATAAATAGTATAAGAAGTGTTATCTAAAGGAGGAGTTGGAATTGGTTCATAAAAAGTTATAAGTTCATCTTGCCCCAACTCATTTAAGTGAGTTGTATAATAATCTTGGATAACATGAAATGTGTGAGATAATAGAGGTGTGTAGATGGGTTGAGTATTGATGGAAGTAACCACCCTTCACATTTTAGTCATATTAACCACATTATCTTTGAGAGTTGGATTAATAAGAATTTATACATTATTGGTAAAATGTGTAGGTTTGCATTGGTTATCTTGGTGATTTGGAAGAGGATATTTATAGATGCTCAAATGAGTATGAGCTTGATTCAAAGATTGAGATTTACTTGTTGTTTCATGATCTTTGAAATAAATGCCATAGGCATATTGGCATTGATGAAATATAAAATCATGGTCGAAATTGGGACCAAGAAGAAAATCTATAGGCAAATTATGAAGCTACTTATAGGTCTCATGAGAATGACCCCAACTAGCATGAAACCAAAACAAATTGTTGGGATCATACCAATATTTAATAGGATGAGTGGGATCAAGTTCTCATGGGAGAGGCCTAAGTAGAAATTTTATTAATTTAGCTGGGGATAATGGTTTGTGAACATTTAAATTATTAGGTGAAGATAAATGAGGATTGGTGAACTGGTTATAAGGAGAATCTTGTTTTAAAGTTTGGTTAGGAAAAATAGCTTGAATAATGTGAATGGTATCATATTAATTCATGACACCATAAGTGGTAGCATAATGATTCTTATTCTTGAGTAACATATGAGTACTTGTAGAAGGTTGAGATGGATTCAATTGATGAATAAGGAAATATTGACATTTATCTTGGTCAACAACCTCCTCTAAAGTATGTGGAGAGAGAGTCAGGACCTAATATTGTAGCTTGGGAAAAATAACATCGGTAAAGAGATGGAAAAGTTTATCATTGGCCATGTTATTTTCAAATTTATTGGACAATGTATTCCATAATTTAATGAAAGATTGGTAGTTTTGGTTTCAATTTGATTATAATTTATGAAATGGGCCAAGGTATTCTTAGGAAGATCACTAGTTTTGAATTCTTTAACTAGATAATTTACTAAACCTTCCAAACTAGTAATAGAATGATTTTAAGTTGGTTATACCAATCTAAAACATCACCCATTAGATTTTTGGCTCATAGCTTGGTATTGGAAAAGTTATTTAGTTTGAACCAATATTTATATATATTTCCAAATGATTTTAAATGAAGAATAAGATTAGTTGACCCATTTTAAGAAATGGTAGGGGTGATACCTCCTATATTGATATTAGCAATATGAGATATAAGAGGCTCATTTTGAAGATGCCTAATTATCTTGTTGAGAATAGGAGGTTTAGGGATAAGATTACCATGGGAATCCCAAAGAGGAGGTGGGGAAATATTTTTATTATGCATGATCGATGGCATCTATTGAGGGTGGGTTTCAAGATGGATAAGGTGATTTTGTATTTGCATCATTTGATTTTCATTGTTAGCTTGAAAAGAATTAAATTGATTAAGATTTTGTAATAGGGGTTGATGGGTTTGAGTTGTACTATTGGCATTTTTTGAAGTATTAGAATTGGAAGTAGTGGCTTGGGTACCACTATGGGTGTTAATCAGATCTTGAGAATAACTATTGGAATGTGAGACACTAGTGGCATAATTTGTTTGTGTGGAAAAAGATGGACTAGTAAAGGGATGAGAAAAAGAAACACTAGAGGCATGATTACCATGAGTATCAAATTATGCACTAGTGCATGAATTGAGAAGAGTGGGTTTTGGAAGAGGACCATTATATGTGGAACCTGCCATGTTTGTAGAGATACTAGGCATAGAGGTAGAGGAATTCAAAGAAGAAGAATTCATCTTATAAGGAGTCAAAATAGAGGGAATAGGATGAGAAGAAAAGAATATAGTATCCTTAAATCCATGTGAGAATGTGGGAGAAGGTGAATGAGGATCCTCATCTTGACTAATTATCATGAGTTGGTAAATGGTAGAAGGATATTTTCCTCAATGTTGAGGAAAATCAAAGATGAAGAAGAGAATTTGGATGTATACTCTAATTCAGGTTGATATTCAAGTGAGAAGAGAGGATTGTGAAGTGAATAGGAATGAGGAGGGGTCCCATAATTTGTATTGCAAGTGGTTATATGAGAACTACTTTCATCTAGGAGAGGATCCATAATCTACTTATGGGAGACCCTAAGAGGATTGGTAAGACTCATCATATTCATTAAATTAAACTTATTTTTATCTTCAAATATGAAGTTCATGATGAAAGAGAGGAATGACAAAATGCAAAAGTGATGCAAAAACAAAAAAATACAAAGGGGAAAATAAGAGTATAGAGGTGATTGGGTTTACTCAGTACTAGAAATAGGGACTAAAAACTAGGAAAATAAGGATATAGAGCTGATAGGGTCAACCTAGTACTATAGCCTAGGATAGAAAATAATCTAATAAGGATATAAAGTTGATAGGCTAGACCTAGTACTATAACCTAGGAGGTAGAAAAGAATATTGTGTCGATAGGGTATACTATAGGTAGGAAAAACATATAGTATATAAGAGACTATGTTGAATAAAATGATAGTGTATTGAAACAATAAAAAATTTACAATTTAATTTAAATAAAAAAATTAAAGGAAACACACAATCAATTGGGTCAATAATGATGATCCAATTGAGGCACACAATAAAAAACATTACACCAATGTTGGTGTTGTCACTTTGATTTTAACCCTTTGAGGAGATTAAAATCTCTCCTCATCCAAGTGGCATAATGGAATCAACTCTAGTCTTGTGGGAAGCCTAAGGAATGAGGTGAGTCTCTAGATAGGGCTATCTCCCTTGATGTACCACTTAGGATTGAACCTATAAATAAACTTGGGGGATGAAAATGGGGAAATATAAATGAAAATAAACTAATCTAATGGAGGTGATACACCAAATTGACTTATGACTTCCAACCATATGTATGCTACACTTGAGACCAAGAAACTAACTGAAACATACACTTTTCCAATCTAAGTCTTCTTGCATCAATGTTAAATTATGAGGTTATGGATGAATGCACAAGGATAAGAGGACTATAAAATATCCATATGAGGGAAATAATGAATATAATAACTCACTTAAACCTTGAAATCTCTTGGAACACATCACATGCCCTACAAGAAGAAGCTACAAATAGGTGAGAGAATGTGACAACTTGCTAAGGAATCCATAGTCTTCACTAAGAAAATTCAACATTCAAGTCAAGAACAATATTCAAATTCATGGAAGAGGTAATAATTAGTAATTTTATTGATTAAAAGGTATACAAATAATTAGGGATTCATCATACTTAGGTGGAGGCTTTTACACAATGCCAAAATGGCTAGTTCTTATAGAACATGAGAGGGAGAGAGTAGAAGAGAAGTCCAAGGGTCACAAGGACACATGTAAAGTTAATAAAATGAGTTATTTGTGGATTTTTATAGGGTATGGGACGAACCATACAAGGTTAGGAGCTACAAGTATCAATATAAGACACAAACTTCATGAAAAGTGGCATAAAACTCTCCATTTTGCATATAAAAACTACCTTCATGATTGAATCTATTTGAACATCCTATAACTAATCAGTATCATTAAAAATGATTGGAATGTAAGGGGAAGATATCAAACATTCCTACCCATGAATTATTTTCATGTCTAGTCCTCTAAAAACCTCTAAATGTGAGCCATCATCATCTACTATCTAAAAACCTGCCCTTCCATGCACCCTACATCCTTGGCCTCAAAATTGGAATCATTTGTCCATGAAAATACATGGGAGGGAGTTAATGAAAATTTATAAGGCCCTCTATGGACTTATAATTATCATGGACACCTTAAATTCATCTCACTTGAATTTTTCCATCTTTTTTATGAGCTTGTCCAATATACCATATTTGACTAGCTGAGTTAAATCACCTGGTTGGCGTAATTATAAGTTGTTTAAGGGAATTAAATTAATATTTGGAGTTATATTTAGTTTTTATATTTCATTCAAACTTTGTTTCATCCCTTAACTCTTTTTATAGCCTGCATAACACATAAAATAGTGAAAAAAAACCCTATTTCTTCCCCCATCCTTACAAGTCCATAAAACCAAAAGAGTGTGGAGTAGACTAAGTTAGTCCTATAGAGGTTAAAAAATGTTTCATGTTAAAACTATTCCCATATACTAGGTTTACAACTCAATCTTGTCCATCAGGTCTCTAACAAGGGTTTGTAAGGGTTTTAGGCTAGTTTTGACTCTTAAGGATTGTTCATAAAGTTGGGACATCCAACTTGAAAAAACATTACCCTATTTGGCTTTCAAGACCCCTTAAAACATCCACTAATTCTTATAACTCCCATTTAGATCCTCATGAGAGATGTGAGCTCTTGAACTTAGCCTCTCGGGCTTGTTCTTATTCTTCTTACAAGTTTGAGTTGGATTTTCAACCAAAAATGGCATCTCTAAGGTTTCCTCTATAAGGTGAAATATTAAACACAATTTGATGACCTAATTAATGTATTATAATAGGTTTAATAACATTTCTAAGTCCAAAATTATGAATGAGCTCCTATTTGGACATTAGGCCTAGTCATACCTAGCAAGCCTGAGTTGACTTTTAGCTTTAAACATGTCTTTTGATGGTTTCCCATATATACAAATGATTCAAAAACCTTTAAATACACCTCCTACATGTTTTACAATAATTATAAATTCATGTCTAAGGCCAAAGGTGACATTCTTCTCCCATTTGGTCTCATGGCTTAAGCCTACTCAAGTAAGTCTGATTGCAAAACTAGGAGTTTGGCTCTTCTTGTTTGAGTTTCCTCTTCTATCATAGTTTTTATGTGTTGGCCTAGTCATTTTAAAGATCACATATCTCTCTCCAAGGTCTGATCCATCTCAAATTCACCCTATCACCCCTCTTTCTTCAAAACTACCTATCTATGTATTGAGGGGAATGTCCCCTATCTGTGACAAAATATGTGGTACTTCCCCTATTTGTCTTAGAAAACTAAGTATTGGATGAGATTATATATATATATATATATATCAATGACCCTATAGAAAAAAATTCAGCCCTTGGTCATCTCATATGACCCTCTAACTCTTCAATTTATCGAGACTGCATGCTTTTGTAGCTTGCCTACTATCACAATCATTTTCCTTGGTTGTAGATGTCTACTAGGGTCTTAATAGTCTGTGAAAGCCTTTATTCATATTTAAATACTTTGTTGAGATCACCAATACCCCATTGATATGGTCAATAAATTCCTAATCATGTTTAAATCCTATCAATACTACCCATGCTCTTTAATCTTCAAAAAATGAGTCCACTACCTTGACTAATGTACTCTACCTATAGGTGCCTATGATTGTTCATGTGGCTTTAACTTGGATTGTGTTGATGTTAAAGTTTCCTAAATAAATTCATCTAGGTCATAATGAATGCACTAGATAAATACTCTTCTTTGAAAACCTTGAAGCATCACTTTAGGAACAATCCAAGGTAATTTTCCTATTGACTACTATTTGACCTTGCTATAGGTACATATCAGGCCTTGTACAGACTATAGGTGTTTGTGAGGGTGTAAAAATTGTAGATGAGCTCCCTTTAGTGTTAAATAGGTCATTAATACTACTTTAGGCTACGTAAGGCCATTTAAACATGTGTGATTGTTTGTATTTTAACTTGATAAGGAAACCAACTCTTGGAGCTCCTAACCTGTAAACACTATTGCATGTTTTTAGTGATTTTAGAAGCAACTTTGAGGCTCTCAAACATTATCTCTCCCTCATCATCTTCTTTCACAACTTGGAAAAATCATTTTCCTAGGTGGAGGATACATGATTCATCTATTTAGATGCCTTGGGTTACTTTGTAGGCATGTTTTAAGATACCTACAAAACCTCATAGGTCTTTGTTTTGCTCTTTTAGGGATAAGAGACCAAAATACGGTCATGTGAGCTCTTGAAATTATCTCAACTCCATTTGTAACTATATATCACTTTAGATAGATCAATCATGATATTTTAAACCTATAAAATTTAAAGAAAGATATCATCACATGCTTTAGCACTCTATCAAACATCTTAGCCCGTGTTTAGGCCACTTGTAGGTGAATATTTGGTGCCCAACAACATGAACACTATGATAACCTTCCATAAACATGAACCTTGATGCTTTCATCCAACATCAATAATATAGTTATAGTAGTTATTATAATTTGAGACATATTTACATCTCCTTATACATCATCATGATGTTAGTAAGACCCTGTAGGTATGCAATAGGATGTATGTATGCAGGCATCAACTATAGATTTAGGTAGTAGATGTGGTTTCAAGGTTCTAAATGAGTTTATATCCTATCCTAACACCTCCAAAAACATCCTCACATCATAAATGGTATGAAATAAGTACTAATACCTCCATTTCAATGTGAATTCAACTCTTGAAGTCACCTATAGGTGTGCTAACATGATCAAATGTGTGAAAATGTTCAACATGACTACTAAAATCTCCTCCTTTACATTATATGAAAACTTTGGCCACAACCATATGATAAAAAAGGATTAATCAAGACTTAAAAACCTTAAACACACTTATAAACATGTTATATATGTCCTCTATATAGAATTTAAAATTTTTGCAAGTGGAAAATTGACTAGAATTGTTCATGGTGACACCCTTTTTCAAAGTGAGTTAGTTGGCATTTAAAAAAAATTGTAATATGAAACAAATCATGTAAATTATTAGAGGAGGAATTAAAGATAATATATAAACAATTTAAACAACTTGATTGTATATAATCTTCCAAACTAAAGTAAAACCCAAAGGGTGTATAGATTAGCAAGCAATTTTGAATAGTCAACTTCAAACAGATGATTCATAAAGAATATTTAATCATGATAAAAATTATTAATATGAAAATGGAGGTATCTTAGTTTATAATATTATCCCAATATATTTTTTCTTGAATCCCCATGTGTAGACCATACCAAGCAAGAATTTGCAAGTCACTTCTCTATGCCAAGAAGGGCGAAAAAGAGATAGAATAGTTTTGGCCTATAAATAACACTTTAAAATAATTAAAAATGTGAATTTTATCTAAGTAATATAAAATTACATCCCTTGACCCTATCCCATGTGTCACACTTCCCAAGGAGGTCGTAGAAGTGTCACTTTCTTCTTCTTTTCCTAGAAAATTGCCTTTTCTTTTCCATGACTTGAAAATTTCAGTTTTTCAAATTACTTAAGAATTAATTGGACACATTTTACATTAAATAATCCTTTATAACCTTCACATTTATAAATAAACCTGTACAAATCATTAAATGCACCTTTTTGACCCGTCAAATGACCCAAAAATGATATAAGAACATAAAAACTAATTGACCATAGTTAATGTAATATTAGTTTACATAAATTAACCTATAAAACACCTTATGAAAATATATTATACCCACTTATAAACATAAAAATCTTTTTTTTTTTTACTAGGGGTGCCCCAATTTGACCTAAAGGTCAAATTTAGTCAATAAATTGGTGGCTCATAGGGGTAGTATGCATGCTATACTAACTATACCAGTAGCCTTATTAGTACATTGGGATTATGGATTAATATAAGTATTGAGATAAAAAAAGATAAAATTTACCATTAACCACAAAAATTTGATCAAGGCAAGACACTAAGACTACCTTAACCACACAAAGCAAAGACACACACAACAAGGAAAGCAAACACACACACGCACGTGCACACACATGTGATTTAATAACTTAGGGGAATTAAAAAAAATATATTATTTAAAAATAAAAATTATTCATACCTCCATTTCTAGTATCAAAGGGAAAGTTTCTTGAGTCTCATTTTGCATGAGATTGATAAGGATGCCAAGCATGTTGCTCTTGAGATTAAACATTTGATGGACTAGACCTATTCCTTGGAACTTATCTTGACTTTTTCTCAAATATATCATCTTGAGATAGGTCTAAAAATTATAAATATTACTCTTGACCTTATTTACATACTTCATGGTGTTTCTTACTCTTTTTGTCATGATCAACTTTCATCTTTTTTGTAGGCATAGTCTCAAAAGGAATGATCTCTTGCTCATTGAAAGATTGAGGCCAATAGAGTTTTTTTTTGTGATCTATATTAGCTGATTTTAATTATGTTATTTCTTAATTATTACATGTTAAAAAAATTCATCTTGTTCATTTATCACTTTTTGAACAATGTCATCTTTCTTACCACCACTTGTAATCAACCCTAAAGGAGTTATAGACCCCATGAGAGATTCAAACTCTTTTCAAATATCCTCAAATATTTTACATAAGTAATAATATTAAATTTTATCATCATAATTAATGGTAAAAATAATAAATACTCTTTAAACTTCTTATCTAGATTATAAAAGGACATCTTCCATGATTTCTTCTTCAACATAAGGAGTGTATGCTTTATCAAAAACCACACAAGGATATTCAACACAAGAGCTTACCTCTTCTTCATCACTTAGGACCTATTGAGGGTCTTACAATTTTACCTCAAATATCACAATATTATCTTGTTTTTCAAGGTTTTTAACATTTTGAACTCCTTTCTAGTGATGTCAAGACTAGGCATTTTGAAATCTGGTGATTGAGCCCAATAAGGCTGCCAAGGAGTTACACTTTCTTCAAGTGAGAGTTCTAAATTTTCCTCAAAAAATTTATCTTATTGAGGTTACCACACCATAGGCCCATAAATTTAAAGGGTTATGGGATGAGGATAAGATTAACTAGTTGGTAGAGGTGGAATATAGGGTTCAAAATCAGATTGATTATGCAAAGTAAAAGGTTCTTTTGGGAGCTCTTGAGGAAGGGGAGGTAGACCTTGAGTTAAAACCACTTTATTTTCTTCCTTCCACTTAACCAACACCTCATTCACATCTGGTTTGGATTAATTACTCTCTTGAGAAAGTTTATATGGGGTGTGTTTAGGCATATGATATTATTTTGGGTCTAAACCTTCCATCTCACCTTGACTTAGCAACCCCATCTTTGACTCTAACTCTTCAATTTTTTTGGATAGGTTCTCTTGGAAACGTTTTTCTTGGAGTTAATAGGAATCATCATGAGGATAATTATTTCATGAGGGATGTCATGAAACACAAAAATATTATTGAGGAAGGGTGGGAGGGACTTGCAAAGGATCAACTCCATTCTCCACTTCACACTCTTGGACAATGCTTTTATCTTCTTTATTTCCCCATGACTCCAATAGCTTGTTCCAACTTAGGACATCAGTATTATGAGTTTAATTTTAAGGTGGTGCTTATTACATGTGAGAGGTAAATTAGGGATTTAACTCCACTTTCATTTCTTCCAACATGGACTATTGCATTTGCATATTTGACAACTCAATTTGCCTATCAAGATTAGCTTCAAACACAAGATTTCTTCTTTCAAATATCTCCTCCAATTGATTTGGAAAAGGATGAATTTTATGGAATTTATTTGGCTCATGAGTAAGGGTAATTTATGTCTATTATGAAACTTGGGGAAGTGTATATGAAGGTTTATAGGTATGGTGAGGTTACCTTTCATGAACTTCTAGCCTATCCTCTAAGGAAGACACTAAATCACTCACATCAAGCATCTCACTTGCGAGCCTTTGAAAATTGGATCTCTCAATAGGTAACCACTCTCTTTTGATAAAATATAATTATTTAATAAACTTATGAATAACATTATTAGGAACCTATTTACCACATCCCCTTTGAGTATCAAGATCTAACATATATCTCACATAGCTCAAGAATGTCTTCTTGAAGGTGGAAATGGGTTATCTTGAGGAGTGGCTAGGTTGACTAAGAGGAGAAAAACATTGAGAAGGATAGTTATATGAATGAAATAATTAATTCATGGGCTGACAAGGATCATATTAGTGTTGATAAGGATAATGACAAGATTGACCAAGGACTTGTTCAGATTGATAGGGAATGGTACAAGCTTGAAATGTTTCACCAACTTGTAGGGAATAAAACTCAACACTAAAGTTATCCATGAAACCTCATTAAAAGAAAGAAGATAAATAAAATATTCTACCATCAATATTCCAAGGATAACTTGGGATGCTTGACTAGTTTATATAACTTTAGAGTCACCATTTATACTTTGATAGATGTCTCCAAAGGCTGATTGTTAAGAGACAACACCAAAAATCTCTCAATCTCTTAGAACAAGAGTCCCACCAGGTGTGCCAAAAATTATTTTCACTTGTATTTTCATCCTTTAATGAGATTCAAATATCTCCTCATCTAAGTAGCATAATGGAATCACCTCTAGGCTTGTGGCAGCCTAAGGAATGAGGTGAGTCTCTAAATAGGGGTAGCTCCCTTTATGTACCACTTAGGATTGAACCTAAAACTAAACTTTAGTGGTGAAAATGGGAAAAAATAAATAAAAAATAATAATTTAAGGGATTTGATACACCAAATTTACTAATGACTGCCAACCATATGTATGCTACACTTGAGACCAAAAAACTAACCAAAACGTACACTTTTCTAATCTAAGTCTTGTTGTATAAATGTTACATTATGAGGTTATGGATGAATGCACAAGTATAAGAGGACTAAAAAAGAGTCCTATGAGGGCACTAATGAATATATTAACTCACTTAAACCTTAAAATATCCTGGAACACATCACATGCCCTACAAGAAAAAGCTACAAATAGGTGAGAGAATGTGAGAACTTACTAAGGAATCCATAGTCTTCACTAAGAAAATTCAAAATTAACATCAAGCACACTATTAAAATTAATGAAAGAGGTAAAAATTATTAATTTTATTAATCAAAATGTATAAAAATAATTAGGGATTCACTATACTTAGGTGGAGTCTTGTATACAATGCCAAAATAGCTAGTTCTTAGAGAACTTAAGAGAGAGAGAGAGAGAGAGAGAGAGAGAGAGAGAGAGAGAGAGAGAGAGAGAGAGAGAGAGAGAGAGAGAGAGAGAGAGAGAGAGAGAGAGAGAGAGAGAGAGAGAGAGAGAGAGAGAGAGAGAGAGAGATAGAGAGAGAGAGAGAGAGAGAGAGAAGTCCAAAGGTCACAAGTAAACTTGTCAAGATAATCCAAGAAGTTAATTATGAATCTAGATAGGTTATGGGATGAACCATGAAATTTCAAGATATACAAGTGTCACTCCAAGTCACAAACTTCATGAAAAGTGGCATAACACTCTCCATTTTGCATAGAAAAACTACCTTCATGATTAGAGCTATTTCAACGTCCTATAACTGATGAAGAGAAAAGAAAATTATTTTAATGGAAGAATAAGATATTATACATTCCTATACATAAATTAGTTTAATGTCTCATTTTTTTTAAACCTCTAAAAGTGAGCCATCATCATCTATTGTCCAAAAAATACCCTTCCATGCACCTTGCATACTTAGCCTCAAAATTGGAATAAATTATCCATGAAAATACATTAGATGGAGTTAATTAAAAGTTTAAAGGTAATCCATGTCCTTATAATCATCAGGGACACCTTAAATTCATCTCACTTTAAGTTTTCCATCTTCTTCACTAGCTTGTCCTATATGCTAGATTTGACTAGCTGAGTTGAATCACCTAATTGGGGCACTTAAATTTTTTTTTATGGAATTAAATGAGTATTTGGAGTTATATTAAGTATTAATATTCCATCCAAACTTTTTTCATCTATTAACTCTTCCTGTATCTTGGATAACACACAAAATAGTGAGAAAAACCCTATTTCTACCCCCATCCATACAAGTTCGTATAACCAAAAGAGTGTGGAGAGGATTAAGTGAGTCATATATAGGTTATAAAAGGTTTAATTGTAAAAATATTCACATATACTATGTTTCCAACTCAATATTGTACATTAGGTCTCTAGCAAGGGTTTGTAAGGGTTTTAGGCCAATTTTGACTCTTAAGGATTGTTCATAAATTTTGGGCATACAACCTAAAAACAATTACACTAATTGGAGTTAAATAAACATGAAAACATCCCCTAAATCATATATATCTCATGAATATCCTCATGAGAGATGTGAGCTCTTAAACTTAGCCTTTCGGGCTTGTTCTTATTCTTCTAACAAGTTTGAGTTGGCTTCTGAACCAAAAATGGCATCTCTAATGTTTCCTCTATAAGGTGTAAGATTAAACACACTTTTGGTGACCTAATTAGTGTATCAAAATATTATTTGGAGCATGTATAAGTCCAAAATTATGAATTACCTCATATATGAACATTAGGCCTAGTCATGTCTAGTAGGGATGAGATGACTTTTAGCTTCAAACATGTCTTTTGATGGTTTCCCCTATCTAAAAATGATTAAAACACCTCATAAACATGTTCAAAAAATTATAAATTAATGTCTAAGGCCAAAGGTGACATTATTCTCCCATTTGGTCTTATGGCTTTAGCTTACTCAAGTAGGTCTAAGTGCCTCATCTTGTTTGAGTTTCCTCCTCTATGATAGGTTTTTTGTGTTTGCCTAGTCATTTTCAAGATCACATATCTCTCTCCAAGGTCCAATACATATAACATTCATCTTATCACCCCTCTTTCTTCAAAATTACCTATCTATGCATTAAGGGGAGTACCCCTTGTCTATGATAAAATAGGAGGTACTTTCCTTGTTTGTCTAAAAAAACTATGTATTGCATGATATATATATATATATATATATATATATATATATATATATATGATCTTTTGGATAAAATTTCAGCCCTTGGTCATCTCATATGACCCTCTAACTCTTCAATTTACAAGTCATAATATTGTGTGCTTTTGTACCCTGCTTCTTGTCACAATCATTTGCCTTGGCTATATGTATCTGCTAGGGTCTTAGGGGTCTATGAAAGCCTTCCTTCCTCTTGAAATAGTTTGGTGAGATCACCCACAACCCACTAATATGGTCACTCAATGCCTCATCATGTGTGAACTCCTATCAATATTGCCCATGATATTTAATCTTTAAAAAATGAGTCCACTACCTTGACTGATGTAATCTACCTATAGGTGCCTATGAGTGTTTATGTGGCTTTAACTTGGCTTGTCTTGATACTAAAGACTCCTAAATGAATCCATCTATGTAATAATGAATTAATTAGACAAATACTCATCTTTTAAAATCTTCAAGCACCACTTTAGGAACAATCCAAGGTTATTTCCCTATTGACTACTATTTGACCTTATTATAGGTGCATATTAGGCCTTGTATAGACTGTACGTGTTTTTAAGGGAGTAAAAATGGTAGATGAGCTCCTTTTAGTGTTTAATATGTCATTCATACTAATTTAGGCCATGCAAGGCCATTCAAACATGTGGGATGGTTTGTATTGTAACTTGAGAAGGAAACCACCTCTTGGAGCTCCTAACTTGTAGACACTACTACATGCTTTCAATGATTTTAGAAGCAAATTTGAGGCTCTCAAACACTATCTCTCCCTTGTCATCTGATTTCCAAACTTGGGAAATTCATTATCCTAGGTGGAGGCTACATGATTCATTTATTTAGTTGCCTTGGGGTACTTTTTAGACATGTTGTAAGATACCTGCAAAACCTCTTAGGTCTTTATTTTACTCTTTTAGGGACATGAGACCAAAATATAGTCGTGCGATCGCTTTAAATGATCTCAAATCCATTTTAACTATATAACACTTTAGATAGATCAATCATGGTATTTTAAGCCTATAAGGCTCTAAGTAAGGTCTCATTACATGCTTTAGCACTCTATTGAACATCTTAGCCCCCTATTTAGGCCACTTGTTGGTGAGTATTATTTGGTGCCCAACAATGAGTTGAACATGAACACTATGATAACCTTCCCTGAAAATGAACCTTGATGCTTTCATACAAGATCCATAATACACTTATATAAATTATAAAAAGCTGATACACATGTTCATCTCTCTATGCGTCATCATGATGTTAACAAGACCTTGTAGGTATGCATTAGGATGTGTGTATGCAAGCAACAACTATGGATTTATAAAGTAGCCATGGTTTCAAGGTTCCAACTTATTTTATAGCCTATGATAACACCTCAAAAAACATACTTACACCATTAAGGGTATGAAAAAAGTAACAATACCTCCTTTTAATTGTAAATTCATTTCTTGAAGGCACCTACAGGTGTGCTAACATGACCAAATGTGTGAAAATGTTCAACATGACTGCTACAATCTCCTCCTTTACATCATATGAAAACTTCGGCCACCACCATATTATAAACAAGGATGAATCAAGAATTAAAAAACTTAAACACACTTATGAACATGTTATACATGTCCTCTATAAAAAATTCAAACTTTTGCAAGTGGAAAATTGATTGAAATTATTCATAGTGACACCCTCCTATAAAGTGAGTTAGTTTTCTTACCAAAACAACTTGAAATCTAAAACCAATCATATAAATCATTAGAGGAGGATTTTAATACATTATATAAAAAAGCTAAATAATTTTATTGTACATAATCTCCCAAACCAAAGTAAAACCTAGAGAGTGTATAGATTAGCATGTAGTTTTGAACAATAAACTTCAAATGGATGATTCATAAAGCAAAATTGATCATTGTAAAACTTATTGATATGAAAATGGATGCATCTGAGTGTATAATATTCCCCCAAGATCATTTTTCCTAAAACCCCTTGTGGTAAATGTACCAAGCAAGAACATGTAAGTCACTTCTCTATGCCAAGATGGGTGAAAAAGAGATAAAATAGTTTTGGCCAAGAAATGGCACTTTCAAATCATTAAATAAATGTATTTGAGCTGAGGAATATTAAAGGACATCCCTTGACCCTATCCCATGTGGCACACTTCACAAAGAGGCCATACAAATGCCATTTTCTTCTTCTTTCACTAGAAAATTGCCCTTTCTTCTGCATAACCTAAAAAATTCAGTTTAACCAATTAATTAAGACTTAATTGGACACATGTTAAATTACATAATCCTTTTATAACATTCACATTTCCCAATAAACCCATACAAAGCATTAAATGTACCTTTTAAACCCCTCAAATGACTCAAAAATGATATAAGGACATAAAAACTAATTGACCAAGGTTAATATAACATTATTTGTCATAAATTAACCTATAAAACACCTTATAAAAATATTATACCCCCTTATAGACCTAAAATTCCATGGTTTTTACTAGGGGTGCCCCAATTTGACCTAAAGGTCAAATTTGGTCAACAGTTGGCCAATGTAAGTTTTTGCCATAAAATATATAATGAGCAAAGAGCAAGAAATCAACTTAGAGATTAAATTATAACTAAGTAGTCATCTTGAATGTTATTATATTATCAAATTGTTATTTTAAGTATGATAGATAAGTTGGATGAAAGTAGGGAACTAGAAAGCATTCTATGGATGGTTTCAAGATGTTTAGGCTGAAAGGGATCTATGTTGGCAATGGTACTAGTTTGGTATTGGGGCCTATCCCTCACTTCAAAATATCACAATTTTAAGTGTGTCAAGTTCTTTGCTAATATATAACATTAACCACATGTTTATACTTGGCCAGAAAACCAAGTTGGCTTCCCCCTTGGTGATGAAATCCAAGTAGGTAGGACTTGGATAGACAATTATTTAGATGCATTTTGAAATTATGTGATTTGGTAGTGTGTACAAGAAAGAGAATTTTTTCGAAAATAAGTGGTATATTTAAAAACCACCTAATTATACCATGTGATCTATTCTAAGCATGCAAGTAACTAAAAGTAAAAGTTTAAAGTAATTACTAGTGTATGGATGTTAATTCCAACTTTGAAACATAATATAGTGTCGATTCAGATGATAGTGTATGTAGAAATTACATAACAGAGTTGATAGTGTCACTACTATTTCTAAATCAATGGTTTATTAAGAACTATGTTAGTAATGTCAATCCAGTCTTTTAGATAGAAGATAGAATACAAAACTAGGTCAACCTAGTTTGTTATATAAGGGTAGTTTTGAAGACTACAAACTATGAAAAATAGAACTTTAAAGAATGACTGAAATGATAGAGAAAGAGATAAAGGAACCTTGGTGGGTTGGAAGATGCAAAGGAATGTCAGATTATTGTTAAAGTGCCTTGAATATTACTTAAAAATTATACCAACTGTGTTGACTAGGTCAACCTAGTTCTATAGTTCCCCATTTGCTAAAACATGTGAAGATGACTATACCATCTTCATCGACCTAGTATGTTTTTGTAAGTCTATGAAAATGACTATACAATCCTGGTCAACCTAGTATGTTTTTTGGAAACTTGTAAGAGTATTATGTCAACTTTCTCGATCCAATAACCTATCTGAAAGTGAAAATAGTACTTTGTTGACCTTTTTGACCTAATAAATATTCCTAATGAAGACCTACACATAAAGAAAAGAGTCATATTGAGGTGATTATGTGTTAAACATGTGCATAAAAGTTAGAAACTATACTGGCCTTGTCGATATAGTATCATAAATATATAAAAATAATAAATAGAATTATATAAAAATGAAAAATGTGAAATAAAATTTGCAAGGGTTTAGGTTCACATCAGTTTCACCAAAATGTATGCAATAAAAAATGTATTATGTCTATAAATCAATCCTAACTTAGATAAGATAGATAATACATAGATTTTTTATTGGTGATACATTAGATAATCAAGAACTTGACTAATATGTGGATATGTTTGACCCAATTAAGGGATCTCCTATCATAAAAAAAATACAAGGGAGGGTTTCAAAGCCTCCAGTCAAACATAATCAAGTAATAAACCTAACTAATCCCTATGTTTTCATATTCACTAAACTAATAATAATTAAAGTAAATCTTGATCTAGTGCTCACCAAATTTTGTGGCACAAAGTGGGGGTAATAATAACAAAAGTAAACATGCATAGAAGACATATATTCACTCAATGTATATAAAACCCTAATGCATGGAAGAGAAGTGTATATATATATATATGTATGTATCTACTCTTACAAAGGAAGAATAAAGTTAGGAATACTTACCTTTAAATATGAACCCATCTAGCCTTAATCTCTGCCTTGACAAAGGTTATTTGCAATAGTTCATTGTGGTATGTAAGGATGACAAGGATAAATCAACTCTAGGCTAAACAACCTATCAATGCATATAAAAGACTTCTCCACAAGATAAGATCTGTATTTCTAAAGAAAGTATGAAACCCTAAAATTTCTCCTCAAGTAGAATGGTGGATAAGTAGATACACAATAGCTCTTACTTCTTCTTATCTTCTCTAAATAATGGCAAAATAATCTTGTATATATAAGTGGATTTAACCCTAAGCCCTTCTAAAAGTTTCAGTTGATAGGGTTGACCCAATCAACCTAGTACTGTTATGGACAAAAACTCATTAGGTCATGGGCTAGGTCAGCCAAGAGTTGGCCTAAACCCTAAATGAATTTCACCCATAACATTTTAAGGTTGACCCAATTGACCTAGTACTATAAACAATTGAAAGGGGTTTTACGCTAGGAAAATAGTGAAAAAAGGTAGGAAATGACTAGAGGAATGTACAAGAGAGAATAATAAGATTAGGGGAATGGTTTTCAAGAGACAAGTGTGTAGATAATAAGTGGTAAAAGGGATAACAATCCTATGAATCACTAATGGTCTTCCCACCCCTTTCCTAGTGTACCCCTTAGGGTGTGCACTCTGATAGATAGAAACTCCATGGGTTCTTGAAAGATAAAGAGAATTATTAAGTGACAAAAGTTTGAAAATATTATATGTATGCAAGTATAATTTACTCACATAATTATTAGTAACTATATACCAAGTAATTAAATATTACTCATTTATTTACAATGGTAAATTAATCACCCCAGCATTCCCCCACTTAAATCAACATTGTCTCAAGTGAATAGGAGAGAAATTATTTGAATGCTTTAAAATTTTCCCACACAATTGATTTCATAAAAACATCTACACATTATTGATTTCTTGGGCAATATTAGACCTAGATGTTATCATTTTGAACATGTTCACTAATGAAATAAACTTGCACCTCAATGTGTTTAGTGTGTTCATGAAATATTGGATTGCAAACAAGATTCACTAATCTTTCATTATCTACATGAAGAATTATTGGTTGATTATGTGGTAATCCAAATCCTTTAAGTATACATCTAAACTAAATTGATTCATAGATAGCTCCTCTTGTGACATGATATTTTGATTTTATGGAGGACCTTGAAACACAATTTTGCTTCTTAATTTCCCATGATATTGGTGTAGAACCAAAAAAGAATAAAAATCTTGTAGTGGATTTCCTATCATTAATGTTCCTTACATGATCTAAATCTGATTATCCTATCAAGAAGTTAACAGTCTTCTTGTATTCTAGGCCAAAATCCATAGTTCCTTTGATCTACCTGAATACTCACTTTGCTTGTTTCCAGTGACTAATATTAGGTTCTTACATGAACCTTGAGAGATAACTGACATCATAGATGATGTTTATCCTAGTGTAGGTAGGTAAATAAGACTCCCTTTCAAGTGTTGATATAGTGTTGCATTTACCTATGGTGATATATCTACTCGAAATAACTAAAGTTTTATCACCATAAGTGTGGCAATTGGCTTGCTATCCATCATGTGAAATTTCTTGAGTGTTATCCTATCATATTTGATTTGAGATTAAAAAATTCTACCAAAATTCTAAACCAAGATAATAATGCAGAATCTTGATATCTATCATGTTGAATGATCGATTTAGATTTTTCTTTGTTAATTTAATTATCTTCATTGAACTACCAGTGATGACTAGATCATCAAAATATACAATAGCAATTACTATCTCTCCCCTTATTGTTTTAAGTAGATATTGGGATCATATGGACTCCTTTTGAAGCCATGTTTCAAGAGATGCTCATCAATCTTAATATACCATGCCTTAGGAACCTATTTAAGACCATATAGTGATTTGACAAGTCCACAAACTTTATCTTCTTTTCTTCATATGACAAAACCTTTTGGCATACCCATTTACAATTAGTCTTGCCTTGCGATTGTTGAGACTACAGTCTATTTTATACTTCATCTTGAAGATCCATTTGCATCTAATTAGATTCTTCCCTGGTGGAATATCTATAACCTATCATGTTTTAATCCTTTTTATTGAGTTATATTTTGCATCCATGGAATCTTTCAAATTTTTTAACTATAATGATTATTGAACTATAAAGGGATTGATAGACTCAATAGCTATACTCATGAAAGATAAATTGACCTCTCCTCAAACCATATTATGAGTCCTTGGTCCAGTGGTGGATGTTTTTGGAACACCATCTAATTTTGCATTTCTAAATATATTTGTATACCATTCAAGCATACATTGAGTAGTTATTGTGGGTCATGTAGATTCACCATAATTCCCATCATTATTAATGTATTCATCTAGTATATTACCATATTCTCTATTTTCTATGGGACTAATCTGTTTATCAAGTGAGCTTGTACAAACATCTTCTACTTTTTTTCTTTTCAAATAAATTAACATCCCTAATGGTGTAGATTTATCTAGTTTTTGGATCTATGAGTCTATAGGCAAGTTCTTCTTCACTATACCCTAAGAACACATATTTTTTTGGATTTCATATCAAGTTTAGTTCATTCAAATTTGGGAATCTGCATGTTTGCTTGGAATCCAAAAACTCAAAGATGTGTTATAGATGGACTTTTCCCTGACCAAGCTTCATGTGGAGTTACTACATCAAGAGCTATAATTTGTACTCTATTGAGTAGATATATATTAATTTTGATGGCTTCTATCCAAAATGCCTTTGTCAAGACTAAATCATGTATTATACATCACACCATTTCTATAATAGTATAATTACTTCGTTCAATAATTACATTTTGTTATGGTGTAGGTGGAGGGGCCATTTGATAATGAATGTCATTTTCTTGAAAATTTTATTTAAACTCATTAATCATGAACTCCCCACTTACAATCTAAGTAGAAGATCTTGATTTTTCAACCAAATTTTATTTCAATAACCACTTTGAATTTATTGAAAGTTTCCAAGGCTTGAGTGTTTGTTTTCACCTAGTAGACCCAGATTATTTTGGAATAATAATCAACAAAGATCATGCAGTACTTAAATCTAACATGGATAGGTTTCATTAGTCCACATAGATTAGTGTGAACCAAATCAAGTTTACTATTGGATCTATAGGTATTTTTATAAAATGGAACTTTATGTTGCTTTCTTGCTAAGAAATCATGACATTTGTCTATACCATTTTTAAGAGGTGGAAATATTCTTACCATTTTGTAATGGTAGAGTGTGTCAAGATATCAAAAATTGATGTGTCCAAATCTTCTGTGCCACAATTATGTTGAGTCTATGTCTTTTGATCTGAGATCCTAATTATTTTTATGAATGAAATTAAGATGAAACATATGGTTCAAATTGGATGCTTGTGCTATAATTTTTGAGTGTCTATATTTATATGTGATCAAACATAATTTATTTCCACATTTACAGTCAAATTCAATCTTTAAATAATGGTCCTAGAGTTGATTGGCAAATAACAATTTTTTTGTTAAACTAGGTACATAGAGAACATCTCGATTCTATAGTTTTGTGTCTTCAAGGGTAAGGAAATGTTTATAATTTATTACACACTATATGAAGTATCATCACCCAAATAAATATGATTTCTATTGGGTATGTCTTTCAAAATGAAAAACTAGTCTTTTATACCTATCATGTGTCGAGTTGCACCTAAGTCAACATACCATATATCACTTTGTGATATGGATTTAGTATGGATATATATAGAGTAAAATAAGTATTATTCATCATCATGTTCTTCTTATTTAACAATATTTCCTTTTTTCTTTTATTTCTTCTACCAGGTTCCCTTTTCTATCCTTGTAGTTTACTAAATGATCTAGGGGATTGTTGGTTAGTGGAATTATGACTACTAGAAGACATTTTCTTGTAGGTATTGTACCGATAATATTTGAGTTCATGTCCTTGATGACCACAAATGAGACATTAATTTTGTGATTTTCCTCCTTATGAGTTCTACCTTGGATTATGTTTTGATGAAGATTTGACTAGTTTCTTGCCTTTTTAATGATGATAAGCTAGAACATGTTCTTCTTAGTTGTCATGAGTATTAAAATACTCTTTCTGTTGTAACTTATTTACCAATTTTTCAAAAATTTATTTTTATTATATGATAGTTAAAATGATCACCAAAATCCTATAAGAGGGTGGAAACGCTCTCAAGACAATAGGTACAAGAGAGTCATCTAAAACTGTCTCACCTAAGGATTGAAGTGATACCCTCAGTATTACAACTATATTAAAAATGCCTCAACTGTTTCTCCTAATCTTAATTTGAGAGAGTGGAGTTGACTTTATAGATGTAGAATAATATTCTTATTTTTGGCCTCATATACAATTTAGATCTTGTCCTAAGCTTCCTTAGTTGTTTTAGCTTCACAAATCTATCGTTAGACTTCATAAAATACTCTAAACATCATTATCAACTTAGCCTTATAATTGGATTTGTAAAAATTACATTGCTAATCAACATCTAAGAGGATCTTCCTATAAAAATTAATAAAAATGTACAAAATAATAGGAATTAGTAGCATGAATTAAATCTAATATAACACTTAAAAAGATTGAATTGATCACAAGCCACTTTGAGGGGGAAACCTCGTTTGAGAAAGCTCAATATAATAAATTTGTGGATGCCTTCATTGGAATCAACAATTATATACAAATTTTAATCTAAGAAATTACTATTTCCCATGAATGTGGGATAAAATAAAATACTCACGGAATGACTTACAAAGCATATGCATCCACATAAACTACTATACTAATAAATTAAAGAGAATAGATATCATGGGTTCATAGCATCTCCTCCCTAATATAAAAGGCTTTGTCCTCAAAGATTTAGATGTAATAATTGGTGTTGAATTTGAAATAGTGGTTCATATGTTGATCCTTTGGATGCATTCTATGCCACTAAATTAAAACCTCAGTGATGGAGTGGGAGTGAAGTTGGTATGTGTGCCTATCTAATATTTCCTCAAACTCAAGAATAATGGATCCATAATTATCAAATTTTGGTAAAATAGTCTGTAATATGATGTTTATGCTAAGAACTTTCTTCAGATAAGAGACATTAAATACTAGGTAAACTCATAAAGAAGTTGGGAGCTCTAACTTATAAGCAACCAACCCAATCTTTTGAAGAACCTTATAGGGCCCAGAGAACATGGGAGCTAGATTACGATGCCCTTTGAGTTTAGGGAGGATTGTTTATAGGGATGTAGGCAAATAAAAACCATATCACCTATTTGAAAAGTGAACTTGAAATGGTGATGATCCACCTATTGTTTCATTTGATTTTGTGTCATATAAAGATTTTTCTATAGGGCATTGAGGATCTGATCCCTAATTTGAAGAATCATGTCAACTTCTTAAACGGATGAACTATTAGGTGTATACAAAAAGAGCACTAGTGGTGCTTGACTATAGACTGCTTCATATGGAGTCATTTTTGTTAAAATGTGTTAGGAGGTATTGTACCACCATTCAATGAGAGGGAACCACTTTGCCCACTGATGTTGTTGTTCTAAGGTGAAGCAATGAAGGAAGGTTTTGAAGCATTTATTGAAAATTTTAGTTTGGCCATCCATTTGTGGATGATAACCAAAACTCATCTTTAGTTGGGTGCAAATATGTCAAAATAGTTCTATCCAAAAAATTTTGGTGAAGGTTACATCATGATATGAGACAATGGATGAAGGATTTCCATTAAAATAGAAAATCTGGTCTAGGAAAATTTGTGTCACTATGGAGGCATTTGATTTATTATTTTTTAGGAATAATGGAGTTTTATTCCTATTTAATAAACAAGTCTAAGTAGGATAAATCAACAAATAATATTCTTAATTAAATATATTGATTTGTGAAATTGAATTACAATAAGACCTTTTCAAAAAATAATAGTGAGAGAGAGAAAATCAAACTTAGCTTATTCTAGATTGTTTCAATTGAGATAGGATCTATAAATTTGTGTGTAGGACTGGGACACTATCAAAAATAGGATATTGGAATTCATTTTTTGATTATATAGGAGTGCCAAAAATAGACACCCTAGTATCTAGTGCTATAGTCCCCCTTCGATGCCATTGTCTTGAGGATTTCAACTTTATGAGTTCTACTCACCTACTTAGTTTGACCTTGTGTACCAATTTTTAGGTCCTTGCTATCAATAGATCTCCCTATAGAACTGATTATTTATGTACTTATATCTTCTATGCAATTGAAATAAACTTTGTCAAATGGTGAAAAGGGGTTAGTGTGTGTAATATGCACTATCTGTGCTTTACACCTCATGTGTGGGCATGCTACCTACATACCAATACTCTAAGGAGGGATCAATCCATATGTAGTTCTCCCTTTAAGAGTGCTTAGTGAAATAGTGAATAAAATGTAATAAATGCTAAAATTGGGTAAGCTTGAGATGATTAGGGACTGTTGTAAGGACTTTAATTAGATTGAAAGTGTATAAGTTGGCTATATGTAGAGAATAGGGAAGATTGCTTGAGTTGTCTTGCTTGTATTCTTGTTTTCTTGAATGATATTTATCAACCCTTTCCAAATGATCTTTGAATGACTTTATATATGGATATATTAGACATGGTTTAGATGAAATTGGACTAGGATGACATAATGAACAAGAAGAATCAGGGAAAAATAGTAACCTTGGCTCGAAATATGATTGTATAGGAGCACTAAAAAAGGGACACCCTAGGGTCCAACATTATAGTCCAACTTTGGTGTTATTGTCTTCAGAAGATATGACCTAGGGGGATAGATTAGTCATGAAGAAAGGGTCTTAACTTAGCTGGGGTCAAGTCTAGAAGGCCATAGATAATTGGGAATTAGTGAAATTAAGCCTTAGAGGGTCATGAGAGCAATCAAGAGGGACCTAAGGATTAGGTGTCATTAACCATGCTCAAGTTACCAATTTTTGCATTTTATATGACTAAATTTCCCCCCCCCTTTATTCTAGTGATGTGACAAAGCAAAATACTTAGATAAAGGAAAATAGAAAGCGTACATAAACTTACCTACAAAGGTGAAGCCCATAAATCTTGTGTGATGCTAAGTAATGATGGATAGTACTTAGAGAGCACATTGAGTAAGTGTGAATCTATGAAAGGAAAACAAAGAGTAGATTAGTTCTTATTATATACAATATAAAAGAAGAATGTACAAAAGTGGGTAAGAGAGATGAAGAGAAAGAAATGAATACACCTCATTAGGTATGTGAACTAATACAAAACCTATTATGATACTGAGTAAGGCTGATTGATGTGTGATGATGTTGTACCAAAAGGTATATCACAAATGGAGATGAGTTCTCAATTCCTTAAAAAGTGGCTCAAGAATATAAAGGATGGCCCTTTGGCTCCATCATTTCCTAATAAGTGAAGATAGATGATCATGCATGCGATAATCGATGTTTGGATAGTGTGTCTAATCCTTCTAAATAGGTGGCTCAAGAATATAAAGGCTATCTCTTTGGATCCATCATTACCCCATGAAGTGAAGCTATAAAATGATACTAATATGAAGAAGTATCTCATATGATATAGCTCTTGAATCCCATAAATGTTATGGAAATCTAACAATGTGGCATGGGTAGCTGAATATGTGCTGAAAACTAAACCAATGTTGACCAACTTGAAAAAGATGGAGATTACGCTTGTATGAAAGCCACTCCAAAACTAAAAGTTTTGCTTATGTCAAAGCCACTTAAGAACTTGAGTACTTAGGAATGTGAAGGTTGGGCTCATATTAAAGCCACTCTAAAATGATTCCAACCACTTATAGATGGAATACGGCATGCAACTACTGAGAATGCCTAGGTAATGCTAAAAACTAAAAGAAAACAACCAAAAATGTTGTGCAATCTACCCCTAATCACTGGTGTTTGAGACATGGATTTTGATCTAAAATTTATACCAAATATCATACCTAAAAATGAAATTGAGGACCAATCATTCCATGCATGATGCCCCCTATGTTAGGATTCTCTAAGAAAATTTTATTGAAAACTATTAATCTAAACTGGTCTGATTGTGTAAAACTATAGCTAAACCTACCTTTCTACCTACTTATGGCTTTTTGTATTTATTTTTTGTTATTTGGATAAGAGTGCCAAAAATGGACACCCTAGTGTCTAGAACTATAGTCCAGCCTCAAAACTATTGTCCTAGGCTGAAATTAATCACTATTTTAGAATCTTGACTATATGCCTAGTGTGTTCTAAGTGGTTCGATGACTAGTTGCTATTTTCGTTATTATAAAACTATATTTTTTTTACTGATAGGAGCTCTGATATCTATATAAAAACCCTTTTTTCCCCCTCTTTTGAGGGTAGGAATAGGTATCCTATAATGACTCACCTCAGAAGAAGAAGCCTTGCAAGTGTGTTAAGCTGAAAATATACACGATATAGCAATGATAATCAACAAGATATCTTAAGATATAGCATGGTTTGATTTGAGATATTTTTAGCTCAATAGTGGTATGCATAGTTAGATTTAATAATGTAATAGCATGTATAATGTACTAAACTAGAACTAAAAGTGTTATTTGTTTGTTTTATTATTTATTAGTTTGTTAGTTTGGAGGGTTGGAGCATGATTTCCATCATGGCATCCAAAAAAATAGTAAAAATGCATGATATGAATCATGGAATTATAAAAATTAAAGATGCAATCAAGAAAATAAGCACTCAAAGCAATAAGTAGGAAGCATACAAGGGTGGCTAAGGGGCCAAGTAAACAAGGGACATCAACACATGTCACTCAAACTAGAAAACAATCATACAAGGCATGCTCAAATGCCACATACACATATAATTAAAGTAATCAAGCTAGCATGGAAGCCAAAATCACATAGAGGAGTATAGGTAAAGGACATTGGAAAATTTTATAAGGCACACACATGAATAGAATAGAAGGACATTCACAAATGTCCTAAGGCACACATAAGAGACAACCAGTGGAACTGGAAATGCAATCCAACAAGCTATGCTAAGAAAGAAGAGAAAACATGTAATAATTGGAAAGATAGAGTCACATCTAACTAATCAAAGTAGGAGTGAAAGTATGAAAGACATGTTTAGTACAAGACTAGGTATATGCTAAGAAATGCACAAGTGTTAGATACTAGTGAAATGTCAATACAATAATTTGTGTAATTTAGTAAGTAATATATATCAACATGATAACTTGGAGTGTGTAGTGTAAGAATGACATAACCTAGATGGTGTAGTCATGTAGAAGATGCCCCTAATGGGTATGCATATTGATGTGTGTCTTGAATGTACAATTAGGATGCCCCCTCAATGGGTAGAGTGAAGCCATCAAGTAGATGGATATGAATGCACACACTCAAAGAAGATCAAGTAAAGCATGTAAATGTAGATAAATGAACATACAATATCATGAAACAACAAATGTAAGTCCTAGCATGATATTATCAATGTAAAACATGGATGATTCGTACAATCAAAAAGTTTTTGGTGTTTTGTTATATTTGAATTTTTGAAATATTATATTGTTTTTATATTTTTAGAATATTTGAACTATGCACAATCAAGTAGAAGAAATTATGTACAAGTAATGCTGAAAAAAGATTATGTACAAAAAAAAATGTGTAAAATAACATACAATACATGGAATCTATGTAGATGCATAATGTTTATTGGATTTTTAAGTTTCTTTCCTTCGAGTGAGGCTAGATGATACACTTTAGGGATAAATTTTTTGGTAATGATGTATAGGCCTAACCAATTTGGTTTGAATTTTCCTTTTATTTCTTCTTTGGCATTAACATTACAAAGATTTTCTTTGAGAAAGAGATCATCTACTTATAATTCTCTAGTGTGAACTTGTTTATTATTAGAGCATTGTATACGTTGCTAGTCGATTTTGAGATGTTATAATTATTGAATGCATGTATGGTCTAATTATTTGAGTTGGTGTAAACTCTTTTCATGATATTAATCATTAGTGAGAATAATTTTAATGGAGACATGGAGAGATGGGATTTCTAATTCCAATGGTAAAACTACTTTTGTGCCATAAATGAGTGAATAAATAGTGGCTCATGTGGGTGTACAAATACTTGTGTCGTAATCCTATAATGCAAATACTATTTTATTATACCAATCATCTATGAATTTGGTCACTATTTTTCTCAAAATATTGTTAATTATTTTATTAGTGGCTTATGCTTGACTGTTCCCTTATGGGCAATATGGAGTGGAGAATGTGTGTTTAATCTTTTATTTTGTGTCAAATTTTTTGACAGTTTTGTTCTTAAATGATGTTCCATTATCAAAAATGATAGTTACAGGTAAGCTAAAGCATGAAATAATATGGGTCATGAGGAAGCTAAAAATGTCCTCCCTTGTAGTAGATTGAAGTGGAAATTCTTCCACCCATTTGGTTAAAAATTCAATAGCTATGATGATGAAATTATGCCCACTGGTAGATTCAAGGCTAATTTTTCCAATAAGATCAAATCCCCATAACATGAATGGCCATGGATAAATAATAGGTTGTAATTTTTTTGAAGGTGCATGCTGTAAGTTATTGTGTCATTGACATTTATCACATATATTTTCATATTGTAAACATTCTTATTCTATAGTGGGCTAGTAATAACCTTGTTGAATCAATTTATTGTACATGGCCTTTCCACTAAAGTGACTACCATACTCACTATCATGTATCTATGTAAGAATAATTTTGGCTTCTACTGAAGTCAAGCATCTAAGTAATTATCCATCAAAGGATCACTTAAAGAGGTCCCCACCAATGATGACATAATGGAGTGATTATTTATGTAGCTTGCATCTATCATTTCTTGAGAAAGTAACTAGTGTAATAGATTTGGTTAAAAAATTATAGATTTTAGAGAACCATTCTGGATTTTCAAAATTATGTGTAGTGGTTAGGATGGATAGTACAATTAGATCTACATTATATATTGATGGTGATTATAATCATTTAATTATGAAAATAGATTGATCATCATTGATGTCAATAAGGATAAGATATGTAACACTTGTCATTTAATTTGGGTGTCAATTATCTTTTATTAGTATACTTTCTATAGAAAATTAATCAAATTATTATGATAAACATTATAACATGTTATGATCTGGGATAAAATGTTCCTCTTTTGTTTGATAGACATCATTGACTTGGTTGACCACTATTTGGGAATCACCGAAGACTTGAATAGATTTAATTTTGAGGGACTAGGCCTCAAATAGACCTAAGATAAGTGCTTCATATTATGTGGTGTTATTGGTGCAAGAAAAGCTTAGTTGGTATGCTATAGGAATTGTGTGATTAGAAGGATTGACAAAGGCAATGCCTACCCTACATCGGATGCACATCAAGAACCATCGAATAACATGGTCTAGGTATTCAAATAAGTATAATAAGCAATAAAATCATCTTTGAATTTGTCACTAAGAGGGTTAGTATCCAAGAATGGTGCTACTACCAAATGGTCTACAATGATTTGGCCCTTTATAAATTTTGGAGGACTATTTTTAAGTCAAATTATATTAACAACATAACCCATTTTGTGATGTGACTAAAAAGATGTGGTTTTTCCATTAGGAACTTTAAGGGGTCTACTTTTTTAATGACACGAGTCTCATTATTGCCCATGTAATTTTAGAGTTTTTGTGTAGCAAAAACTAATGCTAGACATAGTTTTTTGATTATGGAATAATTTTTTTCATAATCAACTAGTGTGAAACTAATGTAATAAACTACTCACTCAGTATGTTGATACACTGAGTTACGTTATGAGAAATGACATAGACAAGTATGAAGTGTATGGGACCCTCTTTTTATTTATGAGTTAAGTGGTGAGAAATGAATTGCATGAGGTTGCACTATACAACATGGGTTAGCATAACCCAGGTCGAGCTATAATGCATGAGTTGTGCAGCATGAGATGAGTTGTGCTACATGAGATACATTGAGTTGAGTTGTGTTAGGAAATTGACACAGCCTGGATCATGTTATACTAGGAGTGACCTTAGTGCATGATCTATTATTGAGATATATAGGAGGAAAGGCTTATCAGGGATAGGTGGTAATAAAATAGGTGGAATAAGAAGGTATTTATTAACTATATCAAATATTTCTTAACAATATTGGTCCTAGACAAACTTTGTATCTTATTTAGTAATCAAGTGAATGACTGAGTTTTATCAATAAGTTGTGATAGAAAATGATAGATTACCTAGATCTTACCTGGTATGGATTAAATTTATTTTAAGTTCATAGGAGGTAGAATATCAATAATTTATTTGACTTTCTTAAGGTCAACCTCTATGCCACACTAAGAAATAATGAATCCTAAGAGGTTACTTGATGTAACTCCAAACACACATTTCTTTGGGTTTAATCAAACATTGTATTACTTGAGTCATTGAAATATCTTTCATAAATAAAGAGCATGATGTTTTCATTATTTGGATTTACCTAATATATCATCTACATAATCCTCAATAGTATGGTGAATCAAGTCATGAACAATGTGTATTATAGTACGTTGATATGTGGCACTGATGTTTTTTAATCTAAAAGGCATGACAATGTAACAAAACATACCCCAATGTGTTGTAAAGGATGTTTTTTCTTGATCTTCTTTAACAATTTTGATTTGGTTGTAACTAGTAAAACCATCCATAAATGATAACATTGCATATCTGACTATTAAATCTATGATCATGTCAATGTTTGGTAAAGGGAAATCATCTTTGGGGCATGCTTTATTTAAATCTCAAGAATCGATGCAACATCAAATTTACCCATAGGGTTTTACTATGGGAACTATATTGGAAATTCATTCAGGATATGCTACTGGTCAAATGAAACCAATATCTAAGAGGCATTGGATTTCATCTTTGACTAGGAGAGCCACCTTAGGATGCATTTTGAAATCTTTTTGCTTAATTGGTTTAGCATCAGGGTATAAAGGAATCTGATGGATTGTTCTAGATGTATAAATTCTTGGCATATATGAATAGGACCAAGCAAAGAGTTATATAAATTTTCTTAAAGTTTAATGAATATCTGCATCCTCTTCCTTTCATAGGGTAGAGGATAATAAGACAATGTAGGGATCCTTGTTGGTTCTAAAATTGAAATTTACTATTTCCTCATTAAGTAATGTGGAATGATCAAGTGTATATGAAGTTGTAAGAACAGTATCACCTAAGTCAACTAGTATATCTGGGGAAGAATCTATATTTTATTTGAAGTATGCACGGGCATTTATGTGATTTGGAAATTTGTTTCTATGATAATAGGATGGGAGGTCCTCATATGCTCCAAGGAATTATAGGAGGGATTCATCGTTAGAGAATTCATCTAATGTAATCATGTTAGGTGAAACTATATTATTGATAAGATTAGGATATACCAATGATAATGTAGAGGTGTGATTAACTATATTGTTGATATGTGTAATGGGTGGACAAAATTTAATATGTTTTGAAAGTGAGGGAAAAGATTTATCATGATTTATACTAAACTAATATCCAAGCCATAACTTTCTATGGTGTGTGGATGCCTCGATAGTATTAATTATTCCTTGTTCATGCTTTCTAAGTCCTTTTCCCTGGTAACCCATCTAATTAAGATATTTAAGTGTAAAAGGTGAACTAAATTGGTGATTTGGTTTTGGTGCTACAATAAAATTTGGAGTTGTCTAATGTGGTGTATGGTCTGAGGGTGTATTGTGAGTAGCAAGTTGTATAGGTATACTATCAAGATTAAAGTGCAAAATATAATTCTATGGAGATTCAATAACTTAGTAATATTTGAAAGGTTCATTGTCTATTGGGCATGTGTATATGTAACCTTTTTAATTAAATTTTACACAAGCAAGGAATGTTTAAGGAACTATATGCATATCATGAATCTATGGTTGACCAAGTAATCAATTGTTATTGAGGTCATTTGGCATGACTTGGCAAGTAGTTGGTAGTGTTTTAGGTCCTAAGTTAAGATTGAGTGTTATTTGACACATATGGAATGTTGTTGAAAACTCTGATGTTCATATCAAAATGGTCTAGATCTTGAAGGTGTATATTAAGACATTCAATAAAATATATGTTTTAAATCTTAAGTCCCAAACCATTATCAACTAACACTCTTTTGACCCCTATATCATTAATTCTCAATTGAATACACAAAGGTAGATGTTATTCAATGATATGTTATAGGGGTAAATCCTCTTTCTCAAAAGAAATATGTTCTTTAGTCTATTGCATTGTGTTGAGGAAAGTTGTGACATAAGTTGGTTCAACTGAAATAGGAATTCGAGTATTGTGAAGGGATGCATATAACACATATGTGTACACATCTGATCGTTAAAGGAGCTTGAGAATAGAAACTGTATTTGAAGGGTGTAACCAACCTACCTATCTTCATAAACTTGGATGATAACATGGACCACATGATATACTATAAGAATATATATGGTAGTAGATGCAGGGTAATATCTATATGTAACAATTTCAAAGTGAGGAGAGATAAATACAACTTCTAGTGTTTGCATGTGTCTAGTAGTGGTTGGAAGATACTTAAAAGTAGCCAATGAGTTATATGCATTTAGGTAGAAAGCATGAATGTGAAGTGAAATGCATGAATTTTGAGTGTTGATTTGTGTAATAATATGTTTATAAAGATAAATCCATAATAATCAAAGAATAAAAGGTATGGCTTTTTGCATAAAGGAATAAAAACTATTGACATATATCATAACATTTTGAATGCATTTATCATGATAAATTTGAACAATTTGCCACATGAGGAATAGAAAGAAAAGGATAGATAACATGAATTTTGGCATAAAGAAATATAATTTTTTGACATGCAAAATAATATTTTGAATGTATTTAGCAAAATGGAGTTGGTAATTATTTCATATGAGCAAAAGAGAACATGCAAAAAAAATTTGAAGTCTTGTGTATTTTTTGCAATGAAGTTTGTAATATCATCCCATATAAAGAAACATAAACATGAAATACAAAGGATGATGATTTGTACTAACATATGATATAATTCATCATTCATATACATGATAGGCCCCATTATGGATTCTTTATTATTTTCAAGAAATGTAAGAAAAGTTTGTAAATAAGTGAGAATCATTTTGACAATTTTATTATGGATGTAAGGTGATACCTCAAAAAGCAAAATAGGTGCTTAGTATATGCAACTAGGGTTTGACAATAATATTTTTACAAAATACTATGAAGTTTTGAAATTGAAGTTGAATTTCTAAGTTGGACATGCAAATAAAAATTTAAAAATTTATTGGAAAATGCCTAATTTAATGGGACCTAGTATGTGCAACAAGGGTTTTGGGATTTTTTTTGTTTTGGAATTACTATTGAATTTTTAAATTTGAAGTGATTTTTTGATTTCCATATGCAGCTAAAACTTCATAAAATGATTGGAAAGTTATTGGAAGATAGTTTATGCAACTAGGGTTTGAAATAAAATTGTTTTTGAAATCACTATTGAATTGGAAATTTTGAACTAAATTTTTGGCTTATATGTGCAAGCAAAAAATCAAAAAAATATTGGATTAATGCTATAAAATTACTGGGACTTAGTGTATGCAACTAGGGTTTTGAAATAAAATTATTTTCAAATTTACTACAAAAATTTTAAAATTTAAGAGGAATTTTCTATTTTAATATTCAAGAAAAAATTTAAAAATTAATGGGAAAAATCAGCTAGGAATTTACCCTATGATTTCTAGGGGTTTTATTCAAAATTTGAAGTAAGTCAGGTTCACCAAATGATTTGTTATTTTTGAGAATAATGGATTTTTAATCCTATTTAATAAAAAAATCTGAGTAGGATAAATTAGTAAATAATATTCCTAATTAAAGCTTACTAATTTGTGAAATTGAATTGCAATTAGACCTTTTCTAAAAATAACAATGAGAGAGAGAAAATCAAACTTAGCTTATTCCAGACTATTCCAACTAAGATAGGGTCTAGAAATTTGTGTGCAAGACTAAGATACTATCACAAACAACATCCTAGACTTCATTTTCTAATTAGATAGGAGCACTAAAACTAGACACCCTAGGATCTAGCACTATAGTTCCTCTTTGACACTATTGTCTTGAGGATTTGAGCTTTCTATGTTTTATTCACATATGTACCAATTTTTAGGTCCTCACTATTAACAGAACTCCTTGTAGAACTGATTCTTCATGTACTTGTATTTTTTATGAAATTGAAAGAAACTTTGGTAGATAGGGAAAAGGGGTTAGTGTGTATAAGATTCACTGGACATTCTTCACACCTCATGTATGGACATGTTACCTATATACCAATACTCTAAGGAGGTATCAAACCATATCTAGTTCTCCCTTTAAGAGTGCTTCATGAAATAGTGAATGAAATACAAGAAATGCTAAAACTAGGTAAGTGTGAGATGACTAGGGACTGATCTAAGGACTTGAATTGGCTTGAAAGTGTATAGGCTAGCTATATGCAGAGAATAGATTGCCTGAGTGGTCTTGATTGTATTATTTATTTCTTGAATGATATTTGTCTACCCTTTCTAAATTATATTTGAATGGGATTATATATGGATCTATTGGTCATGGGTTAGATGAAATTGGACTAGATTGACATAATGAATAAGAGGAAATGGGGAAAATGGTAACCTAGAATTGAAATGTGATTGGATAGGAGTGTTGAAAAGGGGACACCTTAGGGTCTAACATTATAATCTAACTTTACTGCTATTGTCTTGAGAAGATGGGACCTGAGGGGATGGATTAATCATGAAGAGAGGGTCCTATCTCAATTGGGGTCAAGTTTGGAAGGCCACAGATGATTGGGAATCAGTGAAAGTAAGCTTAAGAGGGTCATGAGAGTAAGCAAGAGGGACCTAAGGATTGGGTGTCATTAGCCATGCTCAAGTTACCAATTTTTGTATTTTATATGACTATGGTAGTATAAGGATGGATGAGGTCACAAAAATGAATATATTTGGAGAGACGATCAACCAGAACCAAGATCACTATTTTCCCTCTATATTTAGGGAGCCCCTTAACGAAATACATAGAAATATCTATTTGAATCTTGGTATAGATGGGAAAGGGTTCGATAAACCTTAGGATGAGTGTTGTTTCACCCTTGTTGCACTAACAAGTATCATATTCATCCACCATCAATTGAATTGCCTTTTTCATTCCCTTCCAAAAGAAGTTATATCATGCCCACTAATAAGTTTTGAGAAACCATAAGTTCGCTATAGATGGAGATACATGGATTTCATAGAATATAACCTATTAAATATTTATTCTCTAGGGAAGTACTAGATGACCCTTATACCATAGAGAAGAACCATCTTAGGAATAATGCAATAAAACTAAAGGGTTAGTGGCCAACTATTGAATGATTTGAGATAATTAGGAGTCACTAACATAACTCTAATATACAACATCCACCAAATTTGCAATAGGAATGAAAATATATGAAAGGGAATCTTGGTCCACAAATGTGCAAGATAGAGCATCAACCACAATATTTTCCTTACCCTTCTTATAAGTGATCTCATAGTCATAAACCATGAGTTTGTTGACCCATTTTTTGTTACGATGGGGTGGAAACTCATTATTCCAAGAAATATTTTAGACTCTAGTGATCAATTTTGATGCAAAAATTATTTCTCAATAGGTATGGTTGCCACTTCTATATTACATACAAAATGGCCATCATTTCCTTCTCATAAGTATAGATCACTAAATTCTTTCTAAAAAGGGATTTACTAGTGAATACAATGGGGTATCCTTCTTTGAGGAGAAAAAAACCAAGTCTAATGCCACAAGAATCACTCTAGATAGTGAAGGTCTTGGAAAATTTTGGCATAGATAAAACATATGTAGTACACATAGCTTGTTTCACACACTTAGCAACTTATGTCCAAGTAAAAGTATGATTTTTCAACATAGATATCGATAGAAATAAAACTTTCCTATAATCCTTGATAAACTTATGATATTATCTAGTCTACCCCAAAAAACCATGAAGGATCTTGAATGTCTGAGGATATAGCTAATTTGTCATTGTAACTATTTTTTCAACATCCACTCGAACCCCTTAGGTTGAAACAATATGCTTGAGATAATCCACTTCATCTTGGCCAACATTACATTTGGACTATTTTACACAAATATGATGGTCAAATGGAAGTTGTAATGCAAGCTCTAGATGTTGGAGATGCTCAAACCATGTTTTACTATAAATGAGTATATCATCGAAGAAGACCAAAATGAATTTATATAGGTAGGACCAAAATATTTTATTCATCAATGCCTAGAATGTTGAAAGAGCACTAGTGAGGCTAAAGGGCATGACCAAAAACTCATAGTGGCCATCATGCATGCAAAAAGCTATCTTAGGGATATCATCTTCATGAAGTTGAATCTGGTGATATCCTGAGTAGAGATCCAACTTGGAGAAAAAATGAGCCCCATGAAACTCGTAAATAATAGGGATCAAGAAAATATCCTTGATTATGGGGTGATTAAGTGCATAAAAATCAATGTAGAGGTGTTATGACCCATCTTTTTTCCAAACAAGGAGAACTAGGGAAGAATATGGGTTGGTACTAGGGTGAATAATGCCTTGCTTTAGTAAGTCTTGAATGAGAATCTTGATCTCAGTCTTTTGATGAAATGGGTAATGATAAGGCTTGATGTTGGGAGGAAAATTTCTAGGAAGGAGCTAAATACAATGGTCATCTAACCATGAAGGCGGTAATCTCACTGGTTTGGCAAATACATGTGCATACCTCTGCATAATTGTTTGTAGATCAAAAGGAGTAGTGGAGACTATTGATGGTTGCATTTGAATGAAATGGATCTAGGCAATGATGGCATGTGAATTCTTCTTTAGAATATTTTCCATGTGATGTGAACTTATGATGCTGAGAGAACCTGATTATAATCCTTTTTATGTGTAATTTTGCCCATTATCTGAAAACTACATCCAAAGTTCATCAAAATCCCATAAGATGGGTCCAAGTGTGCACAATCATTGGTATCCCAAAATAATATCACATCCACCTAAGTGAAAGGAAAACATGTTAAATTGCAAGTTATTATCTATAATAGAGATATGAACATTATGACACATCCCTTTGCAAGGTATTATGCCCCTATTGGAAATCATGAATTCAAATTAGGAGCAAAGATGGATAAATAAATCAACCTATTTGGCAATTTGAAGGTTAATGAAGTTATGAGTGCTACTCACATCAATGAGTATTATGAGAGGGAGCTTACTTAATTAAACCCTAACCCACATGGTTTGTGGGGTAATAACTCCTACTAAGGCATGAAGTAATATCTTTGGTTGGTCTTCTTGAGAAGCAAGTTCCATAACCGATTGAGCTTCTTTTGGATCATTTGTTATATCTTGAACATCTTCTGAGTCTTCAATTTTGGGTGGAGAGTCCATATCCAATAGGTAGCAATTTTGCTTAACACATCAATGTCTTCGAGTGAATTTATCATCATATTTATAACATAGTCATTTTTATCTATGGGCTTGCATCTCTATTTGAATCAAACACTTGATAGGAGTGGCTTTAAGGGATGGCATTATTTGAGATCATTATGGATATGTATTTTTGAATGGAGTAAAATTGGACTTAAATCATTGTTGAGATATAATCTCATCCTCTACCAACTTAGCCAACCCTAAGGGTTCTATCATTATGTCAAGATGGAACATTTTGACCTTAGATCAAATTGTATCCTTCAATCCACTAACAAAGCAACTCCTAAAGAATTCATCAGACAATCTTTCTATGTGATTAACGAGTTTTTCCAATTTTGTTTGATATTCTCTCATAGTTCTTGTTTGGAAAAGTTTAGTGAGTGCTCTAATGAAGACATCAGAAGTAGTAGAGTCAAATCACTAAAAAATGAGGGTGCAAAAATTGATCCATATGGGTTCATCATGAGCCTTGGTATACTAGCAATACCATTATAGGGCTTCAAGTTCCTAGTGAAAACATGTAAGTAAGACCTTGTTGACAACAAAAGTATTATGTAGACTCAAATATTATTCAGCTTGATAGATCCATCTAGTTATATTTACACCATTGAATTGATTAAAATTAAGCTTTGGCCCATGATAATTATTGGAAGAAGAAAATCCAATCTCTAAAGAAGACTTTGGATGTTGTATATTGTTCATGGTGGTATGTTGAAGACTGATCCTGAGAATTTTTCATCAAACTCTTTGATGTGGTTCTTGAGGGTGGTAATTTAATCCTTCATATTTTTTTCTCCTATTTGGGTTACTACCATGACTCGAATAATATATTTTTTGTAATGGATAGGAAGACTAGAGTTAAGACATGTTTAGTAAGGAAAGTTTTGAATTTGGGTCAAAATAGAATAGGTAAAGAGGCCTTTAATAAATTTTTTATATAATGGTAGTATGATTGATGAATGTGAGGTCAATTTTAGGAGTAAAAATGGAAAATTTGTCAAAGAGGGACAAATGAGTAAAAAGAGATGATGAACACTGTGGAAAGATTTCGAGGGAAACAAACAAAACTAGAAGTTATGGCAAAACATGAAAAAAGGGAAAACTAAGATTTGTAAGAATTAGGAGTGGAATTGGGATATGGGACCTCAAGGAAGAAAATGTAGGGAATGGAATTTTAAGTGTCTGGTAAAGTTTGAGGATATTGGGGCTACAGATGGAGATGTATTACAAAAAACATTAAAAATAACATTTTTTTCTAATTTCTCTATTTTTTGTCTGATGATAAATACTCTAAGAGTCTACTGATACTCTAAAGATGGTTTTTAGATTCTAGTTTTTGTCAAATATCTACCTACAAGTCCTCTGACAATCTATGGATAATTTTTTAATTTATTTTTTTGAGTCTACTAGAAATATTCTAAAATTGATAAAAATGGGCCCCAAGTTTCAATGGCTTCCTAAGGGTTTAAAAAATATCACTTTGGCCACCAACATAATCTAAAAAATTACCACTCTCCAGAAAAAATTTGGCCATAGATTTAACTCTAAGCAATAGCTCTTGGTTTTTCTTATGGATGAGAACTACTCAATCAGGAAGGGGTCGTTACCCATTTTACTGGCAAGTCATCTCAATGGGACAGCTATTTAGGGGATCTTGAGGTACTCATCATGATGAGTTTTAGGGATTTCACCCAAGAAATATCCATAGTTATGTTATTAGGTTTTTACCTTGATTTCAAATAGATTTAAAAAAATTACTTAATTGAATTATGCAATAGAACAAAGTTAATATTTTATAGAAAATTATTGAAATGATGTATGCAGTAGAATAAAGTTAAGACTTTTTGAAGAAAAGAATTTTCTTTGGAAAACACTATGATACCAGATGAGAGGATCCTCCTAAAATAATTAATAAAAATGCACAAAATAACATGAATTAGTAGCACATATTAAATCTGATAGAACACTTGAAAAGATTGAATTGATCACATGCCACTTTAATGGGACAACCTCCTTTGAGCAAGATAAATATGATAATTTCAAGCATTCTTTCATTGACCTCAACACTTACTTATATATGAATTATAATCTAAGCATCTACTACTCCCATGAATGTGGGATAAAACAAAAAGCTCATGGGATGACTTACACAAAATGCATCCATAGCAACTACTATACTAACAAAGTAAAGAGAAGAGATATCATGGGTTCATAACAACATATGTTGTATCTAAAGTATATGATCCATCTACTAAAGACCAAATTTATTCAAATTTGAATTGAGTTTTGATCTTTTTCTTCCAAGAAAAATAGTTGTCACCTTTGAGGAGCTGTGAATCTAATAGAAAGAATTTTGAAGCTTTTACAATTGTTATCAAGACTTCAAGTGTTGTATTGGTTCTTTATCACTTTAGGGATATAGGTATCCCTTTTTATATATTTTCAGACTTATATACCAAACCTTTATTTTTACATACCCTTTCTTTATACCCATCAGTACATGGAAAAATCTCACCCTTTTTATATATCGGATGGTAAGGGAAAGAGGCATGAATGTATAGGAATTTTTTTGATATTTGGTACCTATATATCAATAAAAAGTGTTCATCTGATCACTAACACCTGATTAGATGGAATTTATTATATGCACATGTAACTTCTCTATATACATGGAAATTCCACCTATCAAGATTTACACCTTTTGATTGTAACGAATGGGTAAATGAAGGGAAGGCTATGAGTGTATGCACCTCATTTCTCCCTAATGATTGAAAGGGTTGATAAACACATGTTTTTATAATATCTATGTTAGGTGTTTTATGTAGTAACTCAAGCATGACAACATTACCTATAAATATGAGTCAAAAGTATAACTATGATTAAACACTATGATCAAGTTTAAAACTCTTGATTTTGTGTAATTTTACAATACAATTTGCTTGAAATTGAAACACACAAAAAAATAAATTGAAATGCATTCTTTTTTCCAAAAAATAAAATTATGTTTTGGACCCTTTTGACCTCCTTTGGCAAAAACATTTTTTTTTTTTTAAATTTTGCCTTTTCATTTTTTCAAATAAAAAATTTTGTAATTTTTGTTCAAATATGAGATTCCCTATTAACTTCGTTATCTATAACAAAGTTTAGTGGGTTTTCCAAAGTTAAAGAGGTTGTTAAAATTTATACCAAAAAATACTTTTAGGGGATTTTAACCTCTCACTTATGCTTTGCTATAAAGCATTCCTACCAACCAAGCTAAGCATCATTTCAAATCAATAAAAGACAAAAACTATTTTTGAATGCTTACTAATTATTATTATTCAATATCTAAAATGAGTAATTAAATATTAATCATTTATTTACAATGATGAATTAATCACCCTAATAGGGGAGGACCACTTGGGGAAGGCATTGTCCATGTTTTACCATCTAAGTTTCTTGACTCCATTTATCCATACCCCTCAAAGGACTAGGCCTAGAATAGTTCATTATGCTTTGTCATTTTTTTATTTCTTAAATTCATGAACCAACTTGTTTCACAATATTATTATAACCCACAAGTTTCATCTAAATACTTCTTATCATCATCTTTTATCAATTTTTATTGCTAAATTTTGATGAAATTGGCTAAAAATTGAAAAAAAAAAAACATCATAGATTTTGATTGTGTATCGATGAATTCATCACCTAAAATGGGATAATTCATCTCTAAAGAGTAAATAATTTGTCTATACTATTTTTATAATTGAAAAAATTCTCTCATTTGATATTCTGATCATCGATGAATTCATATCCTTTATTATTATTTTCATCAACAAAAACATCTATACTATTATGATCATTGATGAATTTGGCCATGATGTTCTGATAATTGGTAAATTAATCTCCTCTATTATTGTGATCATCGAAGAATTTTTCCATGTTTTTATGATAGTAAATTCATCTCCTCTTTTATGTTGATCATCGATGAAAATGTTTCTATTTTTATGATAATTAGTGAATTTATCTCTTTAAGTGATGAAATTATCTATATTATTCCCTAGTTTCTTTGCAAGATTTTACCCATAAAACAATTTATTCTCTACTAGACATAGTCATTTTCCTAACTTTCATTGAAAGTGTTAATCTCCTAGTGAAATCGTTCTAGGCTTGATTATCTACCTATTAGAGAATTTGTTTTATTTTTATCAAAATTGTCACTCTATTTAGTGAATTTATCAGAACAGTAGATAAATTATTTCTAATCAGTGAAATTGTCCTTATAATCAGTGAAATCATCTCTATCTTTTTGTTGTTTACTGTATGTTTTCTATATAAGTTCCTGTAAATAATGAAATCATTCAGTTAAATGGTGAATTCATAATAAGACACAAACTCGATACTTCAAAAATTCAAAAAAAAATCTTTATTTATGCAATCTAATCAAGCACAAATCAATTATCTAATGTTTATTGTAGGGTGTTAAGAAAAAGAGAAGGATTATAACACATTAACAAAGGATAAATTTCAATCACACTTGAAATAGCTGCTTAAAAATAACATTCATATTTAAACTAAGAGCTCTAAAGAACAATTTCTTTTTCATTCTTTATTTTATCAAAGCAATAGATTAGTTTCATTTTAGTAAACCCTTGTGCCTATGCTCTCCCCTTGTCCCCTTTAGGGAACCTAGGTGACCAAAAAATCATTTTTTTAATTATTTGATTGAATTTACCAAAGAAATGTTGTGTATGCACTCTCTTTCATCCTAGTGACTTGAAGACTCAAAAATGACCTAGTTCTTTTATTTTATTTTTGGATTGTGATCAATTTATCACAAGTTTTTTAGGTGGAGTTTTACCTAGCGTTTCATCTCCCAACATTTTTCTAACCCTACTTATCTTAGTGGGGTATATAAAAGGATAATACTATCTATTGGTATAATGGTTGAGAAGTTAACTTAGATAACCAGAAGGGGACTTAGGTAAAGTGGAAGTCTAGACATAAAGCCTCACTAAGCTATACATGGTTGGAGTCATTGTGAAAGGAATAATACCCTTCATAAAAATCTAGGCAATTTGAATCCATATATGAATATTTACTATCCCCAAGTGCTTTTAGGCACTTGTGGACCATCTAGAAAAGCCAATCAAAATTTTTAGATTAATTGATCCCATGTACCAAGGATTGTGCTCCAAATGCCAAGTTTATTTGGTTCTCTAAGTTTAGTTTCATGTATCAATTCTTTAGAGACATAGGGGGATAAAAAAAACTCTACCTACATGCACTCTTTATTTATTAGATTAATAATTAATTCCTTTTAAGAACTAGTATATCAGTGAAAGTTTTGTGGATACTATTCAAACCTTATGTTTGACATTAAGATAGGCATGTGTGATTTTTTCAGTTAAAAAAAACCATGTTTTAAAAATAAAATAGGTCTAAAATCCTCCCAAACCAAATTCAACGTCCAGTTTTAAAGTATTCAATAAAAGGATAATTAGTTTTCACTTGAGTCTTGCCTACCATTTAGGCTTGAGTGATTTTACTCTTTGTGTTTGGGTTGCATTACTTGGATTGGATTTTGAATTTATTTTATATCCTTACCTAAGTGAGAGTCTTATTCATATATATTACACATTGTCATATATTTACACATTGAGGTATTACACTATTCACATTACCATTTGACACTTGGCCATTTTTAATAGTGTTACATCTATCATTTGAAACAATAACCTTTGTCTCACTTGGTACCATTTTATTTTCAATTTTAAACTTAGGTTTTCTTGCATTATCCTATGCCATATGTTCTTAGATTGTTCAAATTTCTTTTCTATTATGTGCAGTTATGTTGCCCATTTATCCTAAAGTTTTAACTTAAGTTTTCTTTCATTCATAATACATTATGAGTTCCCAAACCATTAAACCTTCTTATGATTTGAAAATCAAGACCAACCACAGTCTCAATGTCCTTTTATATGATACAAACACATTTTGGACTTAAGTTTTGTTGTGTTAGCCTACACTCTAAGTTTCAAGATTGTTCTACTTTCTTCTAATTTGTTGATTTTGACAAAACAAGATAAAGAATCCAAAGACTTCACTTTTTTTGTGCCATTATATTTTCCAATCCAATTATAAATTTTCCAAAGACCATTTTATAGTATTTTCAAATTCTAAATTGAACCAAATATATGTTTTAGACATTACTCCAAGAGTGGGTAATATTCCAACCATTCCAAGATACACTAATAGTAGGGTCTCTTATGGCCCTTGTTATGAGGAGGAAAAATTTTATGATGGAGAAAAACATTCGGTCATGTACGAATAAATCCCTCCCATTGTGGTATCAAATCAAGGTCAATACATTAACAATCAACTAATTGAAGAAAAAGATGAGGCTCTATTCATATTGATAGAATCATGATCTAGAATCCCATCATATTTTATAAAAGAATAATTTAATACCCTTGTTTGAATAAAAGAACAATAGTATGAACCAATTATTGAATAAAAACAACATCACACTTTGGTGCCCAAACCAACCATTTCTTCTTCAAGTAAGTGGAAGGGCCCATTGGTGGATTCATCCCAAATAGGTCATATTATTACCTATACTATACAAAAAATTAGTCAACGCTATGTAGATCAACTTGTCATTAACTTAATAAATTCTTTGGTTGTAACCTCATTTAACAATACTACATTCATAAAAAAAATTAATTGCCTAAAAAACCACAACAACACCAAGATAACCCTACCCATGAGGTAGATACTTTATATCCTCTATAATAATTAATGATAATGAATGCTTCAAATCAAGTTACACATGATACATAACACATGTTCTTTAACCATCAAGAAACCATTTACAATGTATGATGTGTACCTGATATTTCTCACAAAGTGTCAGATCACTCCAAAAAATAAGCCATTAATAATCCATCACCCCAATAAGTGGTGGATAATTCATAGAATAAAAGACCAACTTATTCTAATTTGTGATAAAAATAAGTTCCACTTATGAAATAAAAATGGCAATGTCTTCTTCTAAATTACCACTAAGTTACTCAAAACCAACAAATTCCCTATATCTCACAAGAATAAATTACTCATAATCAACATCAAATACCTAGGGATTAACAAAATACCCCAAAATCAATAGTGTCATACTTATTCCTATACACATTAGAACCAATATAAAACACTTAATTAATCACAAAACTTATGACATATGGGGCACATTATCAATCAGAACACATAGGGAGGATCCATTCTTACCCATGATAACTTAGAACAAACCTATTAATCTATGAACACTAAAAAAACTCTCTCCTTATGCTAAAAACCACTCCAAATATCTAAGATTAGAATGTAATGAAGGAGGTAGTCTCAATGCTTCAAATAGGTAACTAGACAAACAAGTATAACTTCGATGAGATATACCCTTATCTTTTTTACATGACCATCCTTCAAGTACCATTCCCACCTAAATTTTAGGTACCTAAAATCAATAAATATAAAGGGAAAGGTGATCCTAGTGAGTATATACAAACCTTATTTTTTGCATGTCAAAAGGTAGCTTATAGTATTATGTATTTGTTACTCTAGTTTCCATGTAGATTAGGTGGACAAGCCTTATAAGGGCTTCTAAAATTACATAAAGGATTATTAATAAATTTTAATGATTTATAAAAAAATCATTAACCATTTTTCTTGCTACATCGAACATGAGATGATATTGGTTGACTTATGTAAATCTAAATAGAGGGATAAAGAAAAAATTGTGGCCTATCTACAATGATGGAGGGCACTAGTTAGTCATTTAAAACACAATATAATATATAAAACTATTTGATATCTTTAAACAAAATCTACACCCAAAGGTCGCTCATAATCTGAGACTCACTTGTGAAAACACATTCAAAAAAATTGTTGATAAGAGCATATAGATTAAGAAGGAACTTATTGTTAAAGGCTTGCTCAAAATCTATTCCCAAGCTCAAACATAACATTAATCCCAAACACCTATTGAAACCAATACCATTGAGAATATTAATACCTTTAACAAAAAAGAACATGGTAGGTAATGGGGTTATCTAATCATGACATGTGCAAATAATGCAAGCACCACCTATTCAAAATACACCATCAAATACATCACTCACACTATAAGGAACTTTACCATGCAGAGGATATTATAGACATAGTGTATTTAGTGACCTATGGGATCTCCTTAACTCAATTTTCAAGAAATTAGTTGATGCCAACATGATTATTTGGACTATGCTAAAACCCTTGCTTAAGGTCAACCTAAACCTAAATAGTATTGTGAAGATGAATTTTGTGATTTTCATTATGTTGTTGGCCATGAAATTTATAAATGCATGTAATTAATGTACATTACTAAAAAAAATTATGTAATGGAAATATTGAGTTATAAAATAGACCACTTAACACCAATCAAAGATAGGGGTATCTACAAAGATCATTTTCCCAAGCTTAACAACCAATAACAAAGGAAGAATTCGAATCAAGGCCAAGAGCTCAATCAATAGTACACTCAGGGTTAAAATTAGAATCAAAATATGAACAATAATCATAATTAATATCATGACACCCAAACCAATCAAATCAAGTATTTTGTTGTTCTATATGAATACAATAACATCATATGTCATATTACTAGTAATTACATCTATACCATTAATATCAAGCCTTATATACCATCTAATTTTTCTCAAAACATTGGTCCCTCTATTTGAGGATCACCATCCCATATTTTAGGTAATTCCACATCATATTCTATCACTTCACTTATACCTTGGTTTATAAAAGTTACCATTCCTAGACCTCCTAATTTCTCTAATTATAATAACTCCCTCTTGACTCAAAATTGTGTAGTCATAACTAGATGGCTAAAATTTATCCTCCATGGCCCTTTTCCTTCTTCCAACATTAATTATGAGCTAAACACTATACCAAATGGGACCAAACCTACTCATACCATTATTGAGAATCTATATAGTATCAGTGAACAACTAAGCAAAACATCTATGTAGATCTCTATTTTGGATCTCTTGCATATGTTTGAAGTTCATAGGACCATATTAAATTATTTCCTTCAACAATCCACAATCCCTAATTACATTAATCCTAACCAATTTCAAAATTTTGTGGGACATTTATCTCTAGGACAATATCTTACCTTTGACCAACATGATATGTCATCCCTTGGTCCCATACATAATAATCTCCTGCACACTAAAGTTTTTATTTCCCACAAATGGGTTATTATAAATAATGGATTTGGATTGAACACAACATCATTAAAATTGGTCTAACATTGGGGTATATAATGGTATATATGTGACCAAATACCATCACCATCAAGTTTTATGACAATGTAAAAAATGAATCTATAAAAGCCATTTATTTACCAATCATTATTGGGCCTATTACCCATGATACCATGTACAATGTCATCAATATAAAACTACCTTATAATCTAATTTTTAGTCATCTTTGGATCCATAAAATATGATCATTCCCTTCTACCCTACATCAATGCATAAAGTTCCCCTATTCTAGTCTATAAGTCACTATTTATGGTGACTTACATCCATACCAATATTGTAAACATCTAAAAGTTGAGTAAAACAACTACACCTATTATCCTAACACTAAATTTGTAGGTAAAAATGGTAAGGGGGTGGTTTATAATTCTCACAAGTCTAATTATATTGAACCTAGTGAACTCACTTCCACATTTACTAATCTATTTCTTGCTACCATGTTAACTTATTTCACTGTTAAGGATGATGGTATTGCCACATATAACATTCATGATGTATTCCACATCAAAAAATTTCCTAAGTCTCCTAATTATTATGACCATCCTAAACCTTCTAAAAATCCTCACAGGCCTAACATGGTTTGGAAAAATTAATCTAAATCTACTCTAAAGGAGCCACTCATCTTTGTACCTAATATGTCACCCAATCCAGATTGGGCCACCATCTCTAAGGGAGGTTGGTCATATAATGAGGGTTTTACTAATTATTTCCATAGTCCTAAGTAACCTGTACCTAAAAAAATTATGGATAGTCTAAACTATACAAGAAGAGGATTGGGACCCTATGCACAAGGAATTATTTAACCTATTTTATCTAATAAACCTATGAGGAATAAAGGTATTGGATTTACACCACTTACAGGTGACCCCATTAATTTCAAGATTGATTCTACTTCATCGATCAATAATGAAACTCTTAAAAATGATGTAGTTTCCCATTATATGCATATGATTAGCTAGTAGATACTAATTTATTTGATTTTAATTCCATCATGACAATTATAGTCCATTATCCACTTATCATTCATCATCGTAACCTTCTTGATTAAGACCAATAAGATTCTATTATACTGCTAGAAGACTTTTAGAATGAGGAATATATTATTGAGATCATGGGACTTTGAGATGGATTATTGGTTGGTGATCACAAACAAGGATTCAATTTATATTTATACCCTACTACCTATTTTGGAGAGTAGGTAAAATTACTTGGTCATGATAAAAGTAAAACATCAAGATCCTCTAGTGAAAACATCTTTGAGGTGACCTTGGGTTAGGGAAAGAGTAAAGATAAAGGCAAGTCCATGAGTGAAAACCTGTTTTAGGAACTCTTGGATGGGGAAGTTTAACTTTATCTCTAAGAATCATATTTTTCACCTATTCCAATCATTACCATTGTTTCTAGCATCATTTTTTAAGGACATCATGTTTTTAAGTGCCTTTTTCAAGATTTTCATAAAGTATCTACCAACTAGTGATTACCTAGCATAGCTAATTTAGACTCCTCATATATGGATACAAATTATTATCAATAGGTAGTTGAATAGGATTCATTCTCTTCCTTGCCTACTATTCTTTAGGATAGTTCAACATTACTAGTTGAAGATATTTCATAGGTCAACACTAGTACATATGATGATCCCAAGATTGTTTATCTAGTCACATCCTTCTCTAACAAGGATCATGACTTCATTTTTACCATTATGAAATAATTAATTTCTATATATGCATAATCATAATCAGATAGCTGGCTCTTGAGCCTTTATTGGTGGCACATCACCTAATTATTTATCTATAATCCAAAATAGTCAAACATAAATTGCATAAAATGCATCTATGTATAGCCATCCTGGTATAAAAGTTACTAGATGTAGGGTTAATTCAACCACTAAACTATCCCAAGTGGATATCTAACATCATCTCAATAAATAAAAATCTACATGACATTCTCTTATGTAATAATTTTAGAGATATTAACAAGGCATGGCCTAAATATGATTTCCCACTACCTAACATTAACATGATAGTTGATTCAATGAAAGGCTATGAAATGTTATCCATCATGGATGGATTTTTAGGGTATAACTAGATTAAGATTATACTTGAGGGCACAAGACCATGATTACCACTCCATGGGGAACATTTTTATATCAAATCATTCCATTTTGCATAAATAATGTAGGTGTAACTTATCAGCATATGATCTGGGCAGCAATTTAGGCGATAATTCAGGTGACAGTTCCACCCCAATTGATGACGAAACTTCTGGGAGCCATAACTTTTGCACCATATCTCCAATTGACACACCATTTAAACCATTGGAAAGCTAAGAATGAGAAGAACATCATGAGATGGCATGGATCTCTGATTAATGAATTTTTACCCCTAAAAACCCAATGGAAGTGCCCTAAATTTCAATTTTAGTAGTGCAGTCTAAAAATAGTAATTCCTCAAATTTTGTATTATTTTAAAGTGTGGAAGTTGAACCACTTAATCTCCCTCAATATTGTTGACCTTCCACATCCTCCCCTTACTTTAAAAATAGGTATAAATTAATATCTAACCCAAAATTGAAAATCAAACATCTCTTCCCAGAGATAAGCATATAGTTGTATTGTGATCTTGAGTAATAATACATCTCTTCTTTGAGAATTCATTGTTATTGTGTTATTTCTATGTTCTTGAAATATTTATCAACCAGAACATCTAAGTTTTTAGGGTATAACTAGATTAATATTATACTTGAGGGCATAAGACCATGATTACCACTCCATGGGGAACATTTTTTTATCAACTCATGCCCTTTTACATGAAGAATGTAGGTGTAACTTATCAACATGCCATGACTATCATATTCCATGACATGATGCATGACATTGTTTAATACTAAGTTATTGATATCTTAGATAAATCAAGAACACAGTTAAGCCACCCTAACATTCTAAAAAGAATATTCAAGAGGTTTTATAAATACAAGGTGTATCTAAATCCTAATAAGTGCATCTTTGGCATTACTTCAAGAAAATTACTAGGGTTCATTATGTCACAATGTAGAATTTAGGTAGATATGGATAATGTCAAGGATATTGTTGAAATTCCTCCTCAATCCAATTTTAAACAACATCATAGCTTATAGGGTGAAATTTAGTTTATATGATATTTCATATGAAAGTTGGCTGATAAGTGTTATCCATTTACACACCCTTTGAGTAAATGTGTCACATTTCAATGGGATACATATTGTGAACAATTATTTATCAAATTGAAGACCTGCTTGGCTAATCTACAAGTATTGACTCTACCTACATAGAGCAAACCATTACTTTTGTATATTTCAATAATAGAACATGCATTAGGGGATATTTTAACCCAACATGATGAACATGGTAAAGATCATGTAGTATACTATCTTATCCAAACATTAGGAACTTATGATCATAACTATACACCTATCAAAAAGGATTGTCTCAAAATGGTGTTTGTTTTGCAAAAGCTTCAACACTACATGCTAAATAAAAAACCATTATGATAGCCAAGATTGATCCGCTTAAGTACCTATTGCCAAATACCACTCTCACAAGATGCATAGCCAAATGGTTTATGTTTATAAGTGAATTCAATGTAGAATACTATAATCATAAGGCCATCAAAGGGAAATTACTCATAGATCAATTCGTTAAATCTCCTTTGATAGATGCCAAGCCTCTTTCATTTGATTTTTTAGATGAATCAATCATGATACTAGATGAGGTTATTGGTTAGTCCAAATAGTGAATGTTATACTTTGATGGCTCATTCACATCTTAGGTATATAGAAATGGAATATTATTGGTCACACAACAAGGGGATCTTATCCCCAAGGTGTTTCACATAGGCTTCCATTATACCAACAACATGGTTGAATATGAAGCCCTTATTACAGGACTTTGTCTTTTAATATAATGAGATATCAAGAAATTGATGGCATATGGAAAAATTTAACTAATCATCAATCAGGCCACATACTAGTATCAAATAAGAGATGATAATCTTGTACCTTACAAGTATATAATGGATAATTTTAAACAACACTTTTAGTTTCTTCAGTTTGAACAAATACCATAGGTTAATAGATAAATGATAGATGCTATGGCTACTATTGGGGCCATGATACAATTTCCCATGATGCCAAAGAATATCAGTTCTTCATTAAGAATATTTCATAGCTATCTCATGTATTGACATATTTAGAGAGAGTATGTAATATTTCTAGTCCCAATCCCCCTTGGTAAGAAAACTTATATACTTAAAGATCAAACCCTTCTACTAAACCTTTAAAATAGCTAAATAAAATTATTCCTTCATGAAGAATCCCATTATACCATACTTGGAAACATGTTCTATCATAGAGGCTATGACAGAATGTTTCTTCATTTTTTATATTTGGGATAATCTATGTTGGTTCTTAAAGAGGTCCACAAAATTAATTTATCGAGCCCACACTAGTGACATAGTCTTGGTTAAGAAAATCCTCCACATAGGATATTATTAGATTAAAATGGAGATAAATTCTTGAAACTATGTCAATAAGTGTGTTTCATATTAGAATCATATCCATTTGATACATATACATTCAATACCACTTCATCTGATTACTACACCATGGCCACTTTTAACTTAGGGAATAAATCTTGTCAAGAAAATAAACCCTACTTCCTCTTATGGCCACAAGCACATCCTTACTATATGGAGTATTTCACTCAATGGATAGAGGCCATAATCCTCACTTATATAATTGGCAAGTATATATCCAAGTTCATTTACATCTATATTATATGCCACTACAACATCCCCTCTAAAATAATAACTGATAATGGTGGTTATTTTAAGAATGACGATGTCAAATAAATCTGTACCTAATTCAAAATCAACCATAAACATTCCACACCATATAACCCATAAGGAAATGGTCAAGCTAAATCATATAATAAGACCATTGTTACAATCCTTAATAATATTGTCAATGATGTTAGTTGTGATTAACACATAAAACTATTCTCATCTCTCTCTTGGCTTACCAAACTAGTCACCAAACCCCTATGAGAGCTATACTTTAATCCTTATTAATTGGTTTAGAGGCCATTATTCCCATTGATATTGAGTTTCCTACATTGTGCTTCTCACTATAAAACATTATTGATGATGAAGAATACAAAGTTTCTATATTATAAGAGTAGGATATTTTGGATAAAAAGTGTTGGGCCACCTTGGAATATTTTAAAGATTATCCAAATAGGCTACATCATAGCTATAAAAAACACATTATCCATAGATAATTTAAATTTGGTGACTTGGTCCTGAAATAAAATCATAAAAACACTAATGCAAAGTACAAAAAGAAAGGCAAATTTTAAGCCAATTGGTTGGGTCCATTTATGGTCACTGTAAATTATGGTTCCAAGTTAAACAAACTAACTACTTGAGATGGAAAAGATCTCAAGGAACCCACAAACATATTTCACCTTAATATTTAACACACTTCTATTTTATTATGTTCCATTATATATGAAATCCCTTGATTTGGGGGTGCCTATTGCATATCATTACCTAGACTATTTATCCTATACTTCCTAGATCATTGTATTGTCACCTAGACTATTATATTATTTCTTGGACCATTCTATTGTTACCTGGACTATTGTATTGTTACCTAGACCATTCTATTATTACCTAGATCATCTTATTGTTACATGGACCATTCTATTATTACCTATACCATTATATTTTTACCTAGACCATCTTATTAATCTATTATTACCTGGACCATTCCAATTATATTAAAATATGAATTTTATTTACCCTAGATTGTTCTTGATTTATGTTGCATGTTCTTTTGGGACTTGCTAATCCTATTACCAGTCATAATCTTGATTATAAACTAATAAGTATGTAGACATTTTCAAGGAATATTTCAGAGGTAGTTTCAAGTGATTAACATTAGAATAAACAACATATTTTTGTGCCAATATCTCAAGGCATGTCATCATATGGTTTCACCTATTTGTTAGTTCCTTGAGACTTCTATTTTTTCCTTCTCTTCTTATTTCCCTAATGTGTGTTGTTTTATTCTTATTTTATGTTGTATGGTATTTACTTTGGCCTAAGCTTCTACTATTGGTTTGTATAGGAATACTATTATAGTTAGTTTAGATGTTGTTTGAGCCTCTACCTAAGGACTAGGGTCATTTACTAGATGTTTCATTATACATTTGAACATATTACATTTCTTTCCTTATTTCAAAAAAATCAAAAACATTAGAAAGTGATAGAAAAAATACCAAAACATTCTTAGTTAGATAATATGGGATAAAATATCCATGAGAGTTATAAATATATTTCATATTCTAGGTGTTATTCGCCTTTATTCTATTCATCATTGTTGTTCTTTTATTCTACTCCCATTTTTGGTAAAACTACATCGGCCTTGTGTCTGCACAAACTATGTAGGTAGTGTTTGGATGTATGGGACATCTTGGGTCAGCTTAGCCACTCTTTTTTTCATGTTACTATACCCTTTTCCCATACACTCTCATCATTTTATGTGTATTTATATACCTTTACACTCTTACCATTTTGTGAGTAATTATTTGCCTTTACACTCTTGCCATTTTGTGAGTAATTTTGGAGTTATATGCTCTCACCATTTTTCAATCCCATTATTATTTTTCCATTATTAATAATTTATTATCTACTTATCATCACATTTATTATATTATAATTCTTTAAAGAACTACATTAGCCTAAAGTCCCTTTGGACTATGTAGGTAAATGACCATTTGCTAGGAGCAGGTTGATCACCCTTTCCTTATTCTTCCATTCCCCCTGATTCAGGTAACTTGTTCATGTTCTAAGTGTATCACCTTATTAATTACACATGCATAATATTTTATTGCTTACATTGAGTCTCTTTATTATTGTTGTGATGTGTTCTAAATTTTTTATTAATTAGTTTGTTTGCTTTTTTATTTTAAATGTTGTATTTGAATATATTCTAAAAATAACTTGAGTCTCACCTTAATTTGGGATTTAGTTATTTACTTTTGTATTTAGATTATTTTATTTCTTGTTTATGTTTTGTATATTCTTCTTTCTACCTAAGTATTGATAATTCATATATTTTTCATAGGTTGTTTACACTTTTTATTTAATTTTTTGGTTTTTTATTTTTGTTTTGTATTCAAATGTAATTTTTTTCAATTTAGGTTTTATTATTTATAACATTATTTTGAGTTTTAAATAATCACATTTGAACCATTCCATTCACAATTTTAAATACAATATTATTATAATTTGTTCATACTTATGCTGCATAATTTCATATGCCATATTAAACACTAAGTGATCTGATCTTAAAAACAATGTGGCATCAAACATACATCTCTGAAAGCACCATCCTGCATATCCACTATGTAACTAGGATATCATCCTCCAATCATGAGCCAAACAATGGAAATAAGCATGACTATATTTTTTACTTTAGGGCATGCATCTCCTAGCTTACACATCTAGCCATGCTATCTATTCATTTAACCAACATTTATGCCTACTTCTATATTGATTTAAGATGTGCATCTCCTAAATTAATCTATAGTATCTAGTAATGCACCCATCAGAGATAGGGATAAATCAACAATCCATATGATAATTAAGGATGTGCATATCCTAACATTATCATACATTATCATATCCTAACAAGAACTAAAAATGATAAACATGGAAGATGACATAATCATGGAAAATAAATACACATGCATCTCTATATTTTGATCCAATCTCCCCCTGAATTTATTGTTACCTTGGTTCTTCACGAGAGGCTCTTTTTAGCCTCGTTTATCATTTTCAAGACATTTTCTTCTAATTATTCCATTTTAAGTCTCTTTTTCTAAATTATTTATTCGTTTCTTCTAATTGAGTGCCAACTCATCAAAATTCAAATTTTATTGTTCTCCCCTCAAGGGGGAATCATGAGTCACCCAAATGATGTTTGGGGCATTTTCATAACCCCATTTTTATACAACTCATTTGGAATTCAATAAAAGACCAAAAAAAATGTATTCTATTTATGATCATTTTCAGGGACCTTTTTATTCTTTGAGAATCCATTTATTTAATAAAAAATTTCACCACACCTTATCAAATACAGAAAAATGTATACATCCAATTCCTATCATTGTCATGTGAAGATTGCAAGTTTGAATGGCTTTTTACAATAAATCACAAACCAGACCAAAATCATGAAAATGCTATAATTTAGTCATACATTTCATGTGAATGTGTTGATTCACATCCATGTATCCATGATTGGGTTAATGCATTTTAAAGAATCATTATCTTCTCCTAATTCACTTCAAGTCAAATTATGACCAAGAAAAATGACATTTTGAACCATTAAAATTCTATAATTCATCTGCACATGTCACATGCATGTGCCAATTCACATCTATACTACCCTAATTAGGGTATTACCTTGTACACAATTAACACTTTTCTATAATTCAAATCCATTCAAAGTATGACTAAGTAAATTGACATTTTCTACCATTATGACTAAACAAGTGACCAATTTTGATGAATTAGAAAAAGACTAAGTAAAATAATTAAGCAAAGCAAACCAAATTAAGAGATTAAGTGAAAAATCCATGGAAATTTATTAAATATCTATTATTAGAATTTTATAATTCAAAATATCTAGGCTATGACATCACCCATGACACAATCAAAGGGTGTCTTTCATAAAGTATTAATAGAGATAAATATTAGAATTACGGCTACTCATGCCTTATTTATTCTCCATTCTTCAAAATATTAATTATTATATTTATTTCTTATCCCTCCAAAGTTGAATATATTTATGGTCATCCATTTTGATCTTGACATGGAAGGCCACAAGTCAATTTATTCATTTTGGAAAACTATAAGTACATGGGCCATGACCATAACCATTAAGCTCTTCTGATTGTATAAAAACTATGAAAAAATATCTCTATATAAATTCACTCATCCATTCAAATTGATCAAAACAATAGTCAAATACATCAGTGCAAAGATTGATGTATGAAGATACTTATGCTACTGCATTGAGAAAGACTTGCAGTACCAAATATGGGCACAAACATGAATAATGGATTTATCTTTCAGGAGGGATACTTGGGCAGGCATTGCCCATGTTTTTTTATCTAGATTTATTGACACCATTGATCCACACTCCTCAAGGGAATAGGCCTATCATCCTTGTTACTTATGTTTTGTCTTTTGTTTTATGTCTTAAATACATGAAATAACTTTTTTTTAAATCCTATTATACAGCCATGACCATTCTTCAACAAGTTTTTATGCACAATGAAATAATTAAAGATTATTTATAGAGAACTTCACAATTGACACAAGATAAGAGATGATTTTTTAAGTGAACAAGAGGATATACTACCCATGAATCACTATCATTATCAAAGACCATTTATTCATAAGATTATCACAAGCCTTCTCTCATGTCGTTTGAATTATAAGGTCATTATAGGAAGGTAAATGGTTTTATTATCTTATATTTATTGATTTATATGTTTTCAATCATTTTTCACACTAGTACTTAGGCTTATAAAGTTAGTTTTCATTGAGTTATTTTGGTTTATCCATTAATAAGATAAACTGAAACTATCTTTTTAATCCTACATTACATAATGGCATCATCTTGGGTAGAGACTTATACCCCACTCTTCATCTTACACCATTCTCTACTGACATAACCCTTATATATAAAAAATTGTTCCTTATTCACTGAGGTGGAGGCTGAGGCTGAATTTGAGGCTCCATTAGTTGTTGTTACCATAATATTTCATATACCAGGTCCTTCACTTAGTGCAATGTCTAAAATATCAGCACATTCACCTTGTAGATCATATTAGGAGGTGGTGACTATTGATCATTTTCATGTCCATTACCATTTATTTTATTTTTTTCCATTATAAAACTTCATGACTTTATTCTATGATAGGATACTATAAATATCACCACTGATATAACAAAACTAGTCACTAAAATTAAGTTATGTACTCAATCCTAGGCTAATACTTATATAGTGTATGTGAATATTATTATTTAGTCTCATCCCATCATATCCATAAATTTAATGGGTCCTTACATGTCATGGTTTCTTTGAAACAATGTGACCAGTAAAAATTATATTCACATCACTATTTGGTGAAGAAATAAGACCTCCATACTACTCCACCATACCATTACATCTAACATTCCTTTTACCATATTTATTTCACCTAAGAGTCATGGTCATGGTTTCCATATAATATTCATGCCATTATAAAAGATCATGTCAACTCACCTTTAGACACATATATGTAACCCCATAGATCACTAGTACTAAATTACTAAGATAGATGATGTAGACATGACAACCTTTTGTAAAGACAGGATTTATAGATTTTGACTTAGGAGTAGTTTATCCACTACAACTCACCATAATTAGGGTATATTCTAAAATAGAATATACAAAAAATTTAAAGGAAATATTTTATGTCTATAATCAGCTACATCCCATAAAACTTTGCTCATGGCTATGATTACCTTTTTCTAAAAAGGCTCTATAAATATTGATAGACACATCTTATAAAACTCAACTTATAGTGAATGTTACTACCACTTCACTTATTCCCTTACATAATCTAACAATACCTAACCTATTCATTATGGAACCCTTCATTTGACTTAACACCATCAAATGTAATTTTTGGTGCATAACATTATTTTAGGCTCTTATTTATCCTACCTTATCCATTAGTAGTCCCTAATCCCAATGAATGTGGGATTATTGTATCAATTTATTATTATTTACCAATATTCTAAGCCACCCTCTGGCCAGTTTATGAGAAATTTAAGCCATGGTCTCATCATTTTTAAAATTAAACCATTCTACATCTCTTAATCCTCCATTGAGTTGAGATGTTAAAAACCAAAAAAAAAATCCAAAAACATTCAAAAATATTTAAAAAATGAAACATTTAAAAATGACTTACCATCTCCTAAAGATATTTAAAGACATGAAAATCCAAAAACATTTGTCTTAAACTTATTCAACAATCCTTAATCCACCCACTTTGTGGAAACTTACTCATTGAACCAATTGTTTTAAAAACCATTGGGACATGTGCTTCCAAAATCTACTCTATAGGAGAAAAATTTTGGTTGGTTCCCATTCACACTTTTAGGTCAAGTATCTTTAGGGGTTTGTCCTTCCCTTTTCACGCATCCTTTCTTAGGGGAACCATCCAATTCACACTTTTAGGCTAAGTATCTTTGGGGGTGTGTCCTTACCTTTGCACGTATCTTTATGATTTAACCTTGTAGGGTTTTATAATATGTAAATCATAAGCTAGATTATAGGGCCAAGATTTCTAAATCATTCAAATAATGTTCAATAATTAACCACTGATTTATTATGGATTTTAACTTCTTTTGAATTTCTAAAAATAGTAGTAAATATACATAAATAAAGACTTATCTGGAAAGTGACTATTATGTATGATTTGGGTTATGAAAACTAGGTTTTAGATATATATATATATATAAGTATTATAAATATGGTCCTTAGGTCTAATTATTCACTAGATAGTAGTACCCAACTTGGATAATAACTCCATACTATTGTAGTTTACTCAAAGTGGTGATAGTGTCCCCTTTCTAGGATTGTTCCTATTTTTTGAGAGCACTTGCACTTGTGTTCCTAGGTTTAGTTCTTTCACACATGAAATTTGTAACTTTGTATTATGCCTAAAAAAACTTGATTTAGTGTGCAAAACCCTAATCCCCCTTACAAGTATGGTATAAAATAAAAATGTGTGTTCATTAATAGGATAGGTTGGACATCCTCAACACCCCATTATGAAGAGATTTGCCTACATACCAATACTCTAAGGAGGGATCAAGCCCAATCTAGTTCTCTCACCTAGTGCAAGTGCAATTAAATGTTAGAATGAGAGTGGTATTGAAAGCCTTGAGTGTGATTGAGATTTGAACTCTTTGAAATATAGGATTAGGAAATATGTAGATGGTAATATACATAAGTAGGGAAGAATAGGGATAAAATACTTAATTTTTATCAACGTGTTTCTTATTTAGATAGGCTTTTGCATCTAATTTCCATTTAGTGAATAGAGGTCAAATAGTCTTGTATTTATAGAGATTCATAGCTTGTGTAGATAATAAAATATACTTATACTGACCTTTGAAGGGGCACACAATTGTAAATATATCTATTCAGAAGATTTAGGGCAAGGGACACTAGTGCTAAATTGGATACACTAGTGTCATGTGGATTTAGTGTCTTTAATCTGGTGTTAGATCTAACTCACAGATTGCTAGGCACACTAGGTTTGGATCTAGTAATGTTATCTTAGGATTGTGTTTGGGGTAATATAAGATGTCTATATTATGCATAATGGATGGAAAAGTATGGTAAAGGATATATGATAGGTTTGGGTCTAAGCTAGGAATATGCTATCTCAAGCAACACTATTAGCATACAAATACAAATTTTAGGTTATTACATTTGCCTCCCATTTATGCTATAAATGTAGCAAAGTGAAATTACTAAAATAATGGAAAAAGAAGCATACATGTACTTATCTAGGAATTGAAGCCCATGTAGTTGTGTTTGAGTATGTGAATTTGGGTTTGCATATGTGAAATATGATCTAAAGCAATGACCTATAATGAAACATGTAAAAATAAATCCTTACTCAAGAGATTATCAAAATAAAAAGACTTATAAATAAAATAAATGAGTAAAGAGAGAGGAAAGGAATGAATATACCTTGTTAGGTATGTGATTCAATGGATAAAACTGGTGATAACCTATGTGTGAGTGTATATAGTGATTAAGTCATTGAATATCCTAGACTAAGATGATAGGTTACTCAATCCTCATATGGGTGGCTCAATAACTCAATCTATCTTTGACTCCATCATTACCCACCCCTACTTAGTGGATCATGATCTGTGAATAGCTTGGATAAGACTATAAGTTTATCTAACCCTCTCATGCGGGTGACTCAAGAACTCCATTAGGCCATGACTCCATCATTACCCACATGTGTAAATTAGATACATCTAAAACTAGACTAAATAAATTACTAAACATATATAATTGGGTATATCTAATTATGTATGTTAGCTTTGCAACCACTTGGGTACATTAGGTGGATTTGGGCCACTCTATAATTCCAACCACTATAGATGGAGTAATACATGAAACTAGTGACAACCTCGTATGTGATAACAAGTGTATATAACTTAAATATGACATGGAGTTTTCCATTTCATCTGATCAACCTATGTGTAACTGAGCATATAAAAACTATGTGCCATTTGCATGCCCCTAATTTGATATCTGAGTATACCAATTTTAGACTAAGTATATATTAACTAAATTTGTGTATCTAAACTAAATTTAAGAGTGATCATGCCATTTATTATGCCCCCAAATCTTAGTAATAGATATAAATCTAATTTGAAATGAGTGTATTCGAGCAAAATTTGAACATAACTGTCAAACTTCTGACTGTACTTGTTCAAATTTTCATTGTACCTAATTTTCTAGTCTAGATAATCTAGACTTCCCTAAAATAGGGATACTATAAAATAGATCCCTATAATGGATAGTAATACCCTATGGATCTATTGTCCTAATTTGGGTGCTAGTGTATGTCTGATTTGAAATCTAGGTGATCTAAAGAGTTTATGTTTTTGTATGTCTAACCTATGTCTAATTTCTAAAACTAAGCCTTTGAGCTGAAAATAATCTGTGAATAAAAAAGTAGGAGCCTGATATCTGTGACACACCCCTATGAATACATCTAGAGTGGAGGAACTAGTCATAAGTGGTGTAGATGTCACTGATGGTTGAATAACAATCTTAGGTTATGTTATCTAATATGGTTGATTTGGCCCTACTAGAGGTGTAACAACATTAATAACTAGGGGAGTTGAAGATTGCACATTGTTTATTTTATTCTTGATTTAAAATATGTATTATAGGATTTGTGCATGATCAAGGGGTTTTTACTAAATTCTATCTCTAAATCCTTGTAATGCCTCATCTTTTTTCATAATTATGTCATTATTTTTAAGTTGAGGGAGAGTGTCCTAATTCTCAATGTGTATAACATCTTTCTCTTAGTTTTATTATTCATATTCAAAAGTAATTTCATTGAAATCCACATAATCAAGGTGTGAAGGATTCATAGTTGGATTTGTAATAGGTTATTTGTCCATGTTATAGGCTAAGATACTAGGAATCTAAATATGCTCTATAGGATTACCACCTAGTCTAGCACTTCTTATTGATCGAAGAGATAGATTTTTTAGATGGCATATAGTAAACATATTGGAATATAGATAATAAAATAGAATATATGAATTTTGAAAAACTAACAGTAGGTAATGAAAATAGTAAAAAAAATAATATAAACTCTAAGACCATATAGGGTTAAAGTTTTATGAATCTAGGGTTTTTTTACAATAATTTAAGTTATATTCAAATTAATTAAAACCCTAATATGAAATTGATTTAATTATCTATGTTACCCAAATAAATCATAAAATTAGAAGTATGCATCCCTAATTTATTGCAAAAAAAAAATGGATTAGTGTAAAATAGGGTTTGAATCTATATTCGAAGTAATTAAAGTTCACTAAATGATTTAACCTTTTAGGGTTTTACAGCATGTAAATCCTTAGCTAGATTAAAGGGTTGAGATGACTAAATTAGTTAAATAATATGCAATAATTAACTACTAATTTATTATGGATTTTAACTTCTTTCTAATTTCTAAAAATAGAATAAATATGCATAAGTAGATACTTATTTGGAAAGTGACTCTCATGGGATATCTAGGTTATGAAAACTGGGTTCTAGACATGTTTGATTGTCACCAATAAGGTCCCTAGGTATGATTGTTAACTGGATAATAGTGCCCCACCTAGATAGTAGCACCATATAGCTATAATGTCCTCAAAGTGGTGTTAGTGTCCTCTTTGTAGGACTTTACCTCTTTTATAGTGCAAAAAATGTGGAACTTTGTACTATCCTTAGAAAACCTGATTTAGTGTGAAAACCCTATCCTCCTTACAAGTATGGCATGAGAAAAAAATGTGTGTTCATTATTAGGATATGTTATACATACTCGAAACCCCACTATGAAGATATTTTCCTATATATAAATACTCTAAGGAGGGATCAAGCTTGATGTAGTTCTACCACATAGTGACTGGTGCAAGTGTAAATGAATGCTAGAATTAGAGTGGTATTGAATGTCTTGAGTGTGTTTGAGATTTAAAATATAGGTTAGGGTAGTTGTATATGGAAATATGTATAATTAGGTAAGAATAGGGATCGAATACATTAATTTTTCTCAACTTGTTTCTTATTTGGATAGGATTTTGCATGTATTTTCCATCTAGTGAATAGAGGTCAAGTAGTCTTGTATTTATAGATATTCAAAGCTTGTGTGGATAATAAAATGTACATATACAAACCTTATAAGGGGCACACCTTTATGAATATATATGTTCAAGAGAGTTAGGTCAAGGGACACTAGCACAAAGTTGGGGACACTAGTGCCATATGGTTTCAATGTTCTTAATGTGGTGCTAGTGTTTAGTTGGAAAACTATTGGGCACACTAGGTTGGGATATGGGAATGTTATCTCAAGACTATCTTTGGGCTGATATAAGATGTATATGGTCTTTACAATGGATGGAAAAGTGTGGTCAAGAATATATGATAGATCTAAGTTTAAGCTAGGACAATGCTATCTAAAATAAAACTCTTAGCACCAAATAACACTTTCAGGTGATTACACCTTACTTAAAGGCACCATCTAATTCACACTTTTAGACCAAGTATACTTTGGAGTGTGACCTTCCCTTTGCATGTATCCTTAATTAGGGGTACCATCCAATTCTTACTTTTAGGCCAAGCTCACAACTTTCACCCTAATAGGGAAAATCAAAGTGTGTAACTTATACTAGGATATCTTATCCCCATATGCCATTCCCATGAATATAGTCATACTTGGGGGAAATATCCATTTATCATTCCATTAAGACTTCACACATAGGTATTGACTTGGTTAACAATTTATTTTATTTTCAAGTTATATTTGTTTATTTTCTTAGTTGTTTGTTTATTTATTTGTTGTCCTTGTTGTGCATTGACTTAGTGCATATGCGTCCATTGTGTGATTCCTTACACTTTTACTTGAGTCCATACATATTCATATGTCATCACTAGTAACATGGTTTTTATCATTGGTGCATTATTTTTAATTGTATATTATATTTGGAGTCATTACTTATGCACATTACGGCTAGGTCATCATGATGTTTTATATCATGTTGCATATCATCATGTGCTACATTAAATAATGGATAGATAGTATAAAAATAAATGGTGCTGAGATATTCCCCTTATTCAATTTTAAAATTCTCCCCTTTTTCTTGATTGCATTAAAACTAACTAACCATATTGGTTGTATCAATGCTAATCAAGATGAATATTTTTGCATTGGCAAGTACAACTAAATCATCCACATTAATCAATTATTATTCTCATTCTTATTCATATATTTCTTCAATTCCTCATTGGGGTTTTTAATCATATCTTTCATCACTTTGTGCATAATCATGTGCCTAGTTTGTCATGGCTTATTCACTCGTGTAAAATTCATTATACCATCATACCTATGTTTGCACCCAATCATCCTTAATATATGTAATAGTTAATATCCTTGAGTTATTCTTGACAATCTACCCTACTAGGGAACAATTAATTTATCATGATCAAATCCAACCTGATAGAGAAAAAACATTATTTAATCAAGACCACCCGCTAGGAAATGAACTTGTACCTATTAGCTTGTAACAACCTATAATTATCAACACATTAATTTTATAATCATCATTATAAATCAATTCAAGAAAGCATTAGCTCGATTAGATTAATATCATCCAGGGGTTAGTTTATTTATTCTTCTTAATTATTTTAAAGGGATCATCCATCAATCTTATGTTTTGGCCACTCCCCTGAGGGTGCATCATAGGCTTCTCAAACTTTATTTAGAGCATCATTTTTCAATCACTATCTAAATTTTCTTCTTAACTTTTTCATTCTTTGAAAAGACATTATTGTGCATGTGTCTTGCAATACCTTCTCAAATAGAGGGAAAATGTAGACACTCCTTTTTGGCAACTTCTGTGTATAAATAGACATTAGATCAATTTTTATAAATCAATGCAAATTAATCCTATAAATCATTGAAATACCCAATTATTCTATACACTTGGTGTGGATCTTATATAGTATATTGGCATGTTCCTGATTAGGGAAATTTAATATATGCAACTATTAGCTTAATTTAATTCATCCCAAGTCAAGTTATGACTCTGTAATAGATGTTTTAAAATTAATTATGTTGAATAGTTATTTGAATTTTGAAAGCCACTTCACTTTTCATTAAGTTAATTAAACTTGTTTAATTATCCCAGTCTCATTTTAATAGGGAAATTCATAACTTTTAGAATTTACCATTTTTTAAATTCACTAATTGAATTTATTCCTCAACTCTCATGACAAGTGGCTAAGTGGATCATGGAAAATTAATGAATTCTATTTTTGGAAATTCATAAATTCAATCAGAATATCTAAAAAGGTGATATCATGCCAAGTTGTCAATCCACTTGGAATTAAGTGGAAGACATAATCATTCTTGACCCATGTCTCTCATATGGCCCTCTAATTTTCATCCATTAATCTTGATCTTCAGATGGGTGGTCACTGGTTAATTGATTTGTGGCCACACATCTTGATCTTGAGATTGATGGTCACAAATCATTATTCGCATTTATAAAACCTATAAATACCCAAGCCATGACCATTATTCAACAAAATTTTATGTGAAATGAAATAATTACATATTATTCCTAGAGAACTTCACAACCAACATAATTTAAAATCTAATTGACAAGTGAAAAAGAGATGTTACCCATAAAACACTAACATTGTCAAAGACCATTTTTTCACAAGACAAGCACAAGCCTTATCTCATGATGATTGTAATACAAGGTGATTATAGGAAGTTAAATGTTGTTTTTGTCTTTTAATTGGTTGATTTATTTGTTTTTTAATCATTTATCACCCTAGTACTTAGGCTTAGAATGTTAGTTGTCATTGAGTTATCTTGGTTTATCCACTAACAAGATAAACTAACATTGTCTTTGTAATCCTATGTTACACTTTTTTTTGTCTCTTTCCACACAAAATGAATGAGCTCTTTCAATGGATTTTGGTCAAAATTACACACACACGCGCGCACACACACACACACGCGTGCGCGCGCACACACACACACACACACACACACACACACACACACACACACACACACACACACACACACACACACACACACACACACACTTTATTATATTTTTTAAGGAATGGAAAAATAGAGGGGAAGTGCATATTTAAAAATGAAGGTCACCCATATTTTTGAGGGAAATGTTTTTCCTCCCGTGGATTGAATATATATAACATTTCTTCCTATAGATTTAATATATAATTGTAAATATTCAATCCATGGGAGGAAAAACATTTCCCTCAAAAATATGGGTGACCTCCATTTTTAAATATGAACTTCCCCTCTCTTTTTCCATTCCTTAAAAAATAAAATAAAGCATATTATTACCATGGAAAAGGCAAAAAAAAAATCTTCTTTGAATGAATAGAAGAATGAAAGTAAAAATTCATGCCATTAGAAAACCCAAAAACATTTATAACATATGCTTGTCATAGGTAATATATGTGTCACAATGATAAGAATGAAATAAGCTTCGTAACATCACTGCTCACACTAAAAATGGACTTTTAGGTAAACATTATAGGTAAAAAACCAATCCCAAGTAATTTTAAGCTTGAATGGGAATTTAAAAAATTAATATTAATTTTTATCTAAAACATTAATAAAAAATAATGTATTATTTATTTTTAAACAAATTTAATATATTAAAAATTAAATTAATAAATAATTAATTTTTAATAAATTCATTTAAAATTTTATTTTCATAAAAAATACAAAACTTAATTTTAAAAATAGTTAAATTAATTTAATATCAAATAAATAAATTAAAAATAATGGGGCGGGGAGATTGGGAGACAAGGAGTAAAGGGGGGAGAAATGTTTCCCTCTCTAGCCTATTTAGCATTTTAAATCTTCATAACCATAATAATAGGGACCAATTAGCCCCTGTACAACATGGTCTAGGTTTAAAAATCAGCCACCACATGACATAGGGATATAAGCACCTCACATACCTAATCATGATTTAAATTTTGACCATCACTAAAATTACTCACCCACTTGCACCATGACCTAATAGAATATTTAAGTTTGATTATCACTAATAATGACATAATTCACACCCTCAATACCTAATCAAAAATTTTAATCTAATTGGCACTACGATGCATCTCACTATGCCCATCTAGACCTAATCAAGGATTTTATCTCAATTATAATGAAAATCAAAATTTTACCTAACACAAACCTATTCAAAATTCTAAGCTTGTTTACTAAAAGAAGACAAATAATGTTATGGGTGAATTTCTGAGAGAAGTGCTATATATGAAAAAATATCTCATAAACTTGGTCAACACAAAAAAAGGGTTTCAAATACTTATTTTTATTATAAATTAATAGGCTTTAACAATAAAGATTAAACAAGTGTAAACTAACCAAACTATGGCTACAATCAAGACCAAAACAAAAGGCAAAACATTATTTTACCATGATTTCTATGAAATTAAAGGGTGTTGTGAAAGTAAAAACACAACATAGTACTATTAAAAATAAATAAATTAAAAAATTAAAAAAAATTTAAAAAAAAAAATCATAACAAATTATTTATGTTATTATGACATATTTTACCTTATAATAATAAAAAGGTATCTAGAAATAACCAAATAATGACCTTGCAGACCTATATAAAACTTTATCAAAATAATAAATAAATTGATTAAAAAAAGGATATTATTTTTATCAAAAAATTACTGAAAAAATATATCCTCATCATATTCAAGAAGATACATTGATTCAAGCATAACTTATCTGAAAATGACTACATTCCTAACTTATGGTATATACATGTTAAGATATTAAAGCAACAAAAAATTTCAAACCCACAAATCATTTTTATATAAAACCTATGAAGATCCATTAAGTTTTCACAAATATATATTTTCAGGAAGCCAAAGATTCCATGTCATTAAACAACATAACACTATAAAATAAATACATAAATAATTATTTATTTTATTTAAAAGGCATACCTTATCTTGATTGAATCTTAACATGTATTGCCTTCTTATCAATAAAATGTCATGTAGTATTGTACATATGTTTATTACACAAATAAAATTAATTTTTAAAAAAATATATAAGTGCTAATAATAAAATTGAGGAAAATCAAGTTTTCTTATCTAGATCCCCAAATTTTATGGTCCAAGCTCTTGCTGAATAATCTAAGAAGGGGTCAATGTGATTTATGGATATTATATGAATTTAAATTACATTTTTATCAATGTTGAGAGTGTTGGTTCTCAATCTTCTCAAGACCCAAAAATTCAAACTCCTATATTGAAAATGCCTTTGAAAATATTATAAGGGATCAAGATCCCCTGGCCTAATGTCATGTCCCCTTTTTAATTGACATGTTCTGAGTTCATGGTTAGCCTATTATGCAACCTTCGTAGGCTAATAGGATGGATAGAGGGTCATAATGGAGCTTGGCTCGACTTTGATTCACAAGATTTATACATTTGATTTTCATTTAGGGTATTTCAGACACATTTGGCCTGAGCTCCTACTTTTTAGGGATATTTGATCTGCAGCAGAGTGCCTTTATTGTGGTATGGTTATGTGCGGAATCACTCCCTGATTCACTAGCTTCGATCGGTTCGTCGATCTGACATGTATTGAGGGAGATATTAATATTTGATTGATTTAATCAAATATTAATTATTTAGCCTATTTTTAATTAGAAACCCTAATTCTAATTTAAGAAACCCTAATTAGGGCAAATATCTTTTGAGGGTATAAGGGTTTCTCATGGAGGCCATTGTTCATTATGCTATTGATTATTGATATTGATTTTGGAGAATTTCTTCTGTGAAGACTAAGCCTAGGGTTCAAGGATTCCATTTGCATTGGAGAACGTTCCCTCTTCAGTGTGTGCAATTAAGAGGCTGTGGAATATCAGCTGATCTATTGCCAAAGTGTGAGATAGCTTCATCCAGAAGTTATCACAGAATTTTAGGTTTGAGAGATAACTTCACACAGAAGTTATTACAGATATTCCAGGTATTTCTTTATTCTTGTTTTGATTCAATAAATTATACAGCTAGAGATCTTCTGTGCTAGAAAAGTATATTTTCAGATCAGGGGTTGAAAATAGGGAAGTTGTGCTTAATTGGCGACCGTACAAGGTCCGTACAGGTCCGTACAGATCAGCTCAGGAACCAACCTCGACAGACAGAGGGTTTTCAGTGACTGACATCGGTCGACTGGAGACCGACATCGGCAGAAAGCCGACCGACAGAGACTGACGTCGGTGAGATATCGACCGACGACGGCGACTATGTGTCAACACAGAAGGGCCGAGACCTTCCAGAATTCAATTTTCACTCCCAGTTTTGATAAGCCAGGGTTTTTAAGACTATATTTCATATTTATATGCATGAGAAAGGACTGCAATTGTAATAGTTCAGAAGAATAAGTGATAAGATTCATAATTTGCTATTAAGAGACTATATTATTGTGATCATTCTGAATTTATTCAACCGAAGTTATATCTTGTTCAAAGTTTTTTGTGTTGCTATATTCCCTATTTTGGAGGGGATATTACAGTGGTATCAGAACTAAATCCTGCCAGCATGAGGGTGTATAGATCTTATGCAGCCACAAGAGTTGGGACCACACAAGTATAACACATGCAGCCGAGCCTTGCTTGAAGGTACTCAGGTGTTAGATCAGCCACCGACCATCATGAGTGACAGACGTGAGGGCAGCCCACCCAGGGGCCACAGGTATGATGCTGATCAGGGCACCAGAGAATTTCAGCGTGCTATGATGACAAGCCAACAGCAGATGGTTCAGACACTACAGGTACTTATGACTATGATAGAGAGAATGAACACACCTGATGGACAGAATGGGGACCAAAGAGATGACAGGAGTGTTACGGTTAATCAGAAGCCACAGCGGACTCACTCCAGAACAGCTGATAGACCTACACGTCTGACTTTTGTTCAAGAAGAACCAGAGGCACCAGCAGAGGAAGCAGGGAATAACCCATTTGCAGATGTTTACATGGCTGCAAATGATGAATGGGACTTATTACCCCTTCATGTCCAAGAGAGGACGACCTTTGATCATTTTTTCAATCTTAGGAGAGAGCACTACCGATTGGTTAGACAGGACAGGAAGCCTAGAGTTCAATTCAGTGAGCTACAGAAGGCTACTGGTAAGCTTTCTTTGACTAATTTTGACGGTAGCGGTAAGATGACAGCTCAAGCTTGGGTTCATAAGCTTGACACCTTTTTGGCATTGAGACCAATGTCAGAGATATATGCCATCAAATACGCCACTTTGCACTTGGATGGAGTAGCACATGATTGGTGGTACCATGGTATGGTAACACTTCAGCATAATCAGGTAACAGAGTACCAGGACTTTGTGGATAAATTGGTTGAGCGGTTTGATAGGAAAGATCCTGAGGTTTACTTTCGAGATCTGGCACAGTTGAGACAAACAGGTAACTTGGAGTCCTTCATTGGTGAGTTTCAGAGATTGACAGTCATGGTACCCAATATTTCAGAGCGTAGATTGGTAGTTCTCTTCATAGAGGGATTGACAGAGCCATTGAGGGGTTGGATCAAAGCCCTTGATCCTCCTTCATTATAGGTAGCTATGAAGAAGGCACGTGATATGGATATGGCAGCCCCATCCAATAAATTTAATGCCAGAGGTACTTCTTCTAGAGACCATAAGCACTCCCACGGGGATACGGAGAGACCGGATTTTAACATAGATAAATCCGAGGTAAAAAATGATTCAAAGGCCAATCCAACAGCACCACCTTTGGATCGTGAGGCACTTAATGATTTATGCAGAAAGAAGCTTTGCTTCTACTGCAAAGGACCATATGATATCCATCACGATTGTCCTTTGAGGCCTAAGGGCAAGGCGAATCGTATGATGTGGGTATACTATGAGGATTTCGATTCTGAGGATTCTGAGCAGCAGAACAGTTCTGAGGGGGTAGAGGCAGAGGCTTCAGGGCCTAATGCAAAAGTAGAGTTAGAGCTTCACATTCAGGAGGCACGCATATCCAGTATTCAGTCAGATGAGTCATTCAGACTCTGTGGAGTTTTGGTAGGGCAGAAGGTTATCACCCTTCTTGATACAGGAGCCACACATAATTTCATAGATGCTAGATTTGTGGAGAAGCGTGGGCTCACTACCGTAGACTTTGAGGGCATCTGTGTTAAGGTAGCTGATGGTCACACTCTTAAGTGTGAGCGTATGATTAGAGACCTCCCATTGCGCGTGAACAATTATGAGTTCAAGGCTGATTATTATGTGGTAAATATGGGGGATATAGACTTAGTTTTGGGTATGAAGTGGCTTCATTCATTTGAGGAAGTTACTCTTCATCTCAAAGACATGGAGGTTCTCTTTAATGTTGATGGGACGACACATGTTCTTAAGGCAATACGGGGCAGCAGCTTCAGATATATGTTTTTTCATCGGATGGAGGTACCTATACCACATAACATCATAGAGGGTGATGACGAGAGCACATTGGTACCAACACAGGAGAGGTATGAGGATGAGCTTGGTCTTGAGGTGAGTTCAGTTCAGGAGTTGTCACATGTGGTGAGGACTCAACTTTTTGTTACAGTCGGGTCACAGGTTGATGATGATATGACTATTTCTAGTCTTCACTATCCAGTTTCAGATATTATTCAGGTAAGGAGTTTGCTTGCTGATTTTCATTTATGGATTGGATGTTGGAGTGCTTATCTTAGTACTAGAGATGATGTGACACCATTACATGAGAGTTGGGATGGACATGGCATGCGGGTCGTGTTCATTGACAGTGGTGGAGATCAAAACTATATTTGGGATCCAGGTGGATTGATCGATTTGTCATTCAGTGATTGCTTGAGGGCAAGCAATTTCAGGAGGGGTGGATTGTCATGTCCCCTTTTTAATTAGCATGTTCTGAGTTCATGGTTAGCCTATTATGTGACCTTCGTAGGCTAATAGGATGGATAGAGGGTCATAATGGAGCTTGGCTCGACTTTGATTCACAAGATTTCTACATTTGATTTTCATTCAGGGTATTTCAGACACATTTGGCCTGAGCTCCTACTTTTTAGGGATATTTGATCTACAGCGGAGTGCCTTTATTGTGGTATGGTTATGTGCGGAATCACTCCCTGATTCACTAGCTTCGATCGGTTCGTCGATCCGACATGTATTGAGGGAGATATTAATATTTGATTGATTTAATCAAATATTAATTATTTAGCCTATTTTTAATTAGAAACCCTAATTCTAATTTAAGAAACCCTAATTAGGGCAAGCATATCTTTTGAGGGTATAAGGGTTTCTCATGGAGGCCATTGTTCATTATGCTATTGATTATTGATATTGATTTTGGAGAATTTCTTCTGTGAAGACTGAGCCTAGGGTTCAAGGATTCCATTTGCATTGGAGAACGTTCCCTCTTCAGTGTGTGTAATTAAGAGGCTGTGGAATATCAGTTGATCTATTGCCAAAGTGTGAGATAGCTTCATCCAGAAGTTATCACAAAATTTTAGGTTTGAGAGATAACTTCACACAGAAGTTATTAAAGATATTCCAGGTATTTATTTATTCTTGTTTTGATTCAATAAATTATACAGCTAGAGATCTTCTGTGCTAGAAAAGTATATTTTTAGATCAGGGGTTGAAAACAAGGAAGTTGTGCTTAATTGGTGGCCGTACAAGGTCCGTACAGGTCCGTACAGATCAGCTCAGGAACCGACCTCAGCAGACAGAGGGTTTTCAGTGACCGACATCGGTCGACTGGAGACCGACGTCAGCGAGATATCGACCGACGACGGCGACTATGTGTCGACACAGAAGGGCCGAGACCTTCCAGAATTCAATTTTCACTCCCAGTTTTGATAAGCCAGGGTTTTTAAGACTGTATTTCATATTTATATGCATGAGAAAGGACTGCAATTGTAATAGTTCAAAAGAACAAGTGATAAGATTCATAATTTGCTATTAAGAGACTATATTATTGTGATCATTCTGAATTTATTCAACCGAAGTTATATCTTGTTCAAAGTTTTTTGTGTTGCTATATTCCCTATTTTGGAGGGGATATTACACCTAACATGCTCATTGTAACAACAGATCAAAAAAAAATCCTAGGGTGAGATTCAATGATAATAAAAGTAGAAGTGGTAGTATTTTGAGTTTTCATGAAGGTTTTCTTAGGTTGGTTTGGAGGGATAATGATATTCAACAACACTAGAAGCAAAAGTGGTAGAGATAGAGCTCTAATGTTTTGATCCATAACACCTAGTTTTATAATATAAGATCATTGTAAATAATATAGGGATGGTATGATATGTTATGTGAAGGTTAAATTTAATTTAATAATGTTGATGTAAATGATATAATCACATAAGTATAATCCACACTGTTAAGGGAACATGCAACTCCCATACTCTAAATTTGAAAAATAAGGTAAATAGATAGACTTTTCTTATTGATTTTCGTGTTTTTAAACATGTTTAATATTTGATGCATGACATACCCTAATTTGTGGACCTGTATTCTCCTTTTTGTAGACTTATTTATTATTTTTGCATCCACACACACCACATAACTATTATTGAGTCTACCCCCATTATTGAACACAGTCTATTTATTTTATGATTCCTCATGTGTGTTTGTATATCTCCACCCTTTTAATTGATTTCTCCTCTCTTTTAGTTTGATTGAATTTTAGCATTTTTTTTTTCCTTAGTCATATTGACTTCTATTTGACCTAAATGATTTTCTTTTGATAATTTTTATCCCTCATTATTTTTAAACCCTTATTTATTATTAATTATAATGTCAATGCTTTACATTTTAAGCATTATTTTTAAATAGATATATGAAAGGTTTTTAGGTGAAGGGTTTATTATTAGTTAAAATAATAAATATAGGGTTTTGTTTCTTATTTTCATAGTTTATTTTAAGCTCATAACCATAAGGATGGATTTAAGTGAGGATGGGTAACTAAAGCATGCTTTATTAGTAAATTTATGGTGCAGGAGAATTTAAGGGTTCATGCAATCTAGGATAAACCAAAAACAAAGTGGCATGTGCTCATGTAGTCTTATTTATGTGTTTGTCATTTTTTGCATGGTAAAGATGATACAAGGTAATATAAATACTCTTGCACTTTATTAGCATCAATCACATTTTATAAGGATAATTTTTAGATAGTTACATGGTTCCAATAAATTATGTTGATTATTTCATACATCGGTACATCTATGATATCATATGCATTTAAGGGATAAAATGGGTAATGTTTTGGGAAAAGGAATAAAAGGCACCAAGAACATACTTAAACATAAATATTATTACATATTTGGATTTCCCTTGATAATATTTACATTTAAAAAAATCATCTTAATTAGAGTTTGTATGCAAAAGTTATGGCCTATGGATGTTAGTTATGGTTTCACATGTGTCAATGATGGTTTTGGAATATAGTAGTAGTTTGTAAACTCAATTACTATTTAATCCTACATAAAGAAGAGGTATAATAAACCATGGAGTTAAAATAAAAATTAATGGTTTATAATGAGAAATGGTCAAATAGTTAGCACTCATAGATGAAGAGACATTGGAAACGGTATAGGAATGTTAAGAAATATTTGAGTTGAATAGAGGTGTGAGTTACATCACTCAATAGAGATATAAGTTAGTAATAAATGTACTCTAAGAAGCTGAGAGTGTGGGAGTTAAAATTATATTAGATACTGTGTATGCATGTTCTTCTTCATGTTTATGTTTGAGTAATCCTTTATAGTCATTTTTGAGAGTGTGAGAATGAGCGTGCATTTAAGTATATTATATTAAAGATGAAATAAATGAATATGATGTGTTTAAATGTGTCAAGTATAGGAGTGTGTTCAAGTGTGTTCATGAGACAGTGTCAAACCCAGTAAATATAATCATAAAGGTCTTCATTAAGTGGACCCCTCTCTTATGATTATAACAATTTACTCTATTTATTCATTCATTAAAGAAACAAGAATTTTATTTCATATTTTATTCCTCATAATATTTTATTGTTCCTCAATGCATATTTTATTTCATTAAAATTATTTTTACATCATACATGTTACTATTTATCTATCATTAGATAAACTTCATGTTTTTTTTTGGATTTGTAACCAAAGTAGTTGTTAGAATTTATTTTAGGGAATTTCAAGAATATTTTTATTTTTATTATCAAATGTTATTCATGGGTAAAAATGAATATTATTTCTCCAATATTTATGAAATAATTTTTTTAGACCAAAGTGTGGAGCTTGGAATTGAGGCTGCTAGTATTAGAAGAAGCCATATTTTTAAGCTTTAGTTTGCCTCATCTTTCTTCTTCAATTTTTATTTGTAATGTGTACACAAGTAAAGAGGGTTTGAATTGTTTAGAATTAAGTGCACATGTTATTAGTTGGATTGTCATGAATTCACATAATATCATATTGTATTTTTAGTCCTTATGGAATCGATAAAATAGAATCAGCAATGGATAAGGCACTAATGGATATGTAAAAATTAGTCACGGATCAATTTTTTCCTCTTTGAACTTGACGTACTAAATATATGACTAAAAATATAGTAAATCAATGATATAAAATTTTATTTATTAATTGATATAAGTTCAATCCAAGAAAATCCAAAAAAATGTATGAACTAAAATATCAGAAGACTCCCTAGCCCCATGAAATTCAAGAAGATAGTTTTGTCACTTACTCAGCTAAGAGAATCAAATCAAGTAATTTTTCAAAGGTGAATATGAATATACCTACCATTATCATGGATCTAAAATACATGGAAAAGAAAGGAGTTGTCCTAGACTTAAGATATTTCATTTGTAAATTCAATGGAATATAGATATCTTTAAAAAAATTGACTAATTACAATTCCAAAAATTAGACAATGTACCTTCCCTTTCTTTCTCCTAACTCCCCAAAGATTTCTTTATTTTCACATTCTCTAAAAAATAATATAGAGACAAAATATTTTTGGTAGGTCCTTAGTCTTTTAAAAATGCTGGTATTTTTATTTTTAACTGCTAAAAAGGTCTTGATGTTTCTAATTTCAATATTCAAAGTACTCCAACATAGATTTGAATTTTTGGTCTACCATTAGATCTCTCTAATGGATATGTTTTCAATCATACTAATTCCATAATTAGTGACCTGCTTGATATCGATCCACAAAATTTAAATAGATATAGAGGTGAATTTTATATATTATGTATCATTTTTAACATGAAAAATCCTCTAATCAAATAGATCTAAATTTTGGTTGGTGGTCAAACTTAGGTCAAATAAGTTTATTTTGAGAAGCTTCCCTTTAGGTTCAAAGTTTTCCATTCCAAAGGACATTTATGGGAAAAATTCCCCCACATGGATAATCCCCCAAAAAATATTTTTACCCCTTATTAAATCCTATCATCATTGCCTAAATAATTATTTTTTATGGGTTCTTAAATCCTACTCTCATCCTCTTCCTCTTGTTAATGATATAGATGTGGTTGATTTTTTCTAGCCAAAACTTACTATGGATATTCATCTTTCCTTAGTGCATGTTATAAACCTAGTCCTATTTTCCACTCATTATCCTCATATTTAATTTTTCAAATACACTAAACTCCCCCCTTAATTGTTTTCAAAAACCCATGAGATTTCTATTTCAATTTTTAACTCTAAAATTACATTCTTAATACTATTCTAGAGGAGATTAAAAGATGGGGGGATCGATATATTTTAACTTCTTATAAAATTATTCAAGATGATCACTAAATTTATCTCCTCTATATATTATAACTCCTAACCTAGGCAAAGGAATAATAAAATGTTCTAATTAAACTCAGAAGGGTTTGGAATAACAAGTCAATAAGGCCTTATTTTCAGGGTTTAACTATAAAGGAGAAAAATATATGATAGAAGGAAGGGGAAAGATCCATTATAAATAATAATTAATATATTATATTATAATGTTATGTAGATGGCATCCCATAAAAATGTAGGTTTAACAAGAGATGACATCTAATACATATTGCATATGTAATTTTTATCCAAGAAATTAAGTTCCTAGAAGGAGTATATCTTGAAAAGTGTTCCAAAATTTTAAAACTCCTTGATTACTTTTCAATTGGTAATGAGGGTTATTTTTTAGGCCTTTGTATCCTCTTAAATAATTATTTAGCTGATTACTTATTTTGAGACATGAATAAAATTTGGATCTAGGCTATGATCTCAAGCATCAAGGAGAATGTCTTTTAATCTATAATGTGTGTACTCCCTGAAGCATTGTTTTTAAATATATTATGTAGAAGTAAATCTCAATTGTTTTGAATTTTATTCAAGATGAATAGTTTATAGTGGATAGTGAATTCAAATATATCTTTAGAAATCATGGTAAATGAGATGGAATTCAAAGAAACACTTTATCCCAGTTACACTTTATTACATTTTTTAGTATAATAATATTTGGGACATTGAGCCTGAATATGGATATTTTTCTTAGACCAACAAAACAGTTTTTTTTTTAGGATTTCTAAATAAAATTATTTATTTATGGTCTCTAATATTTTTTTAAATAAAAATAATATCCTTTACTCAGATATTCTATAATTATCAAGTTATAACCATTTTCTTATTTCCTTCTTATTAAAAGAAATATTTCTCGTATTAGCACACCTCTTATATAAGAATTGATCTCATTAAAAGATCCAAATCAAAAGGGCATTATATAATATTGATCTAAATAAAAACCCTAGGGGTAACACAAAAATGCTTATTGTGGCTCATACACTAAATAATGTTAGACAACTCATCTACAAATGGAGGAAGGAAGTCTTTAGAAAATCTTTAGGATAAAATATGTCATTGAATATGATATTTAAATCCTTAAATACCAAGTGCAGAGGGTTGGTCATTACATAATCTCACTTATTATGGAGAAAGAACTAAGTGCAAATCTGAACACAATTTTGGTTAAAGAGGAGATTTTATGGAAATAAAAATCTAGAAAATGTTGGATTAAGGAAGGATATCATAACACAAAATTATTTCACCAATCTAACTTAGCTCCCCATAATTATATCAGAATATTATAACTCAAAAATAGTAATGGTCATTATATTAAAGATTTGGATGTGATAAGAAAATAAGGTGGTATATTTTTTATAAATTCCTTTAGAATTCCTCCCCATATTTTTATTTGGAGCAAAATTAATTAGTGATTATAATTCCAAAAATCATCAATGATAATCAAAATGTTGATTTATTGAAGTATTTCATAGATGACTAAATCTTGGATCTATTTTAGAGAATATACAGTTATAATTCTTTATGCCCTAATGGGTTCCATTTTGGCCCCTTCAAACACTATTGATGAATTGTAAAAAATGACATTATCAAAGGTTATAACAAATCCAAATCCTCAACAAAAATTCTAACAGATTTTAATTACAACTTTCAAGCTCTAATCCCCACAAAAATGTAAACTCCTTGTATATATTCATACCTATAGTCATCTGCAACAACATTTATAATATTATTTTAAAAACCTCCACTAATCATCTCCAAATCCTCTTTCCTCTTCTTATTTTATAAATATAATTTAGTTTTGTAAAAAATCATCAAATATTAGATGGTATTGTTAATTTTCATGAGATATTTCATTTAGATAAATTGAAAGAGGATGTGACTATGATGATCAAATTTTATATTTTCAAAGATTATGATAGATTAAATTAGAATTTTAGTTTCAAAATATTTAATATTTTTTGGTTCTTAAATACTTTATGTGATTGGATCAATTTTTTAACTCTACTTGTATGCTTTCAGTTCTGGTAAACAGAGTCTTAGCTAGTATTTTCAATGCTTTAAGATATATTTTCCAAGAATATCCTATGTTTCCATAATCTTCATCATAATGGAAGAAACACTAGGTGGGGCCTTCATAAAGGAAAATTTGTTAAATAATATTAGCAACATCAACATTAATGATAATGTAAACTTATCTCAAAGATACTTTATGGATGATATAATTATGAGAAACTTCACTAACATTTTGAAAGCTAGAATGTTGACAAAAAATAGATTGATATGAATGTGATTCAGGTCATGAGGTTAACCGCTTGAAACCTAATGTTTATTTATTTAAAAATTATTACTATTTATTTGGTTTCTCTCCCACAAATACTTGGGGATCCCCCTCTTTCAAGCTTAGTCAAATAATTAATTTTGGGATAATATGACCACAAACTTCAAGAATAAATTATCTTATTGTAAATTAAAATGGACTTCTTGGTTAGGAAGTAATAATTAATCTATGTTGTTCTCCAATTAGTTCCAATTCACATGATGTCAATATTGAAAGCTCCAACTAGTGTTAAATCCAAATTAACTAACATCATGAAAAATCCTTTATGGAATGGTCCTTTTGAGACTATTAAAATTAATTAAATGAAATTGAAAGAGGTATGCTTACCTAAATTAAAAGCTAGGTCTACAATAATAAATTTTTTCATGATGAATGAAGATCTAGGAGAAAAACATTTATGGATAATCTATTAGGACAAATACAACACTTGGAGTATATTTTTACAAATGAAGTTTCTTGATTTAAATTAGATGATATTTATTTTATTTTTACTAAAAATAATTGGATGTATGTGTCTCATATATAAAATTTACTTGGAAAATGTACAAACCATATATTTAACTCCCTTTACTAGGTTATTAAAAATCGTTGATCGTTTAACTTCTAAAATGATGCCTAGTCTAGTGTGGGTCCTCTTTTCAATCATTCTTCCTTTATAATTTTTTAAGAGTGTTTTTAAAACCTATGAGGACCCCTGGTATGTAATTATTCAATTGAAAACCAATGTGTATGGGGTCCTTAAAAATATGGAAAGTTTGAATTCTTTCTATAACTAACCATTTTATAAGATTATTATTTCTTTAAACCTCTTCCTAAGTTCTCATCATATCAATAGCTTAGAAGAGATTGATACATAAAAATGGAATGGAGATCTATCTAGTAATTTCTTTGGGAAATAGGTATATAATAAGTTAATATCTCATATTAACACATTAATATGGGATGTGGAAAAGTATGGATCCACCAAGGACTTCTTAAATTTAATGTCGATATGTGGTTTATTAAGAAGAAGAAATATATTTTTTGGGATAGACTTAAAAATATGGGTTTTCAAGGGCCATTTTGGTGCATATTGTGTAAATAAAATTTTGAATCCCTAAACCACATCCTCCTTAATTAATTTTTTTAATGAAGAATATGGTCATGTTTATTTAATAAAATTAACATGCTTTGGGTGGAAACATGTTCTATTCAGGAACTTTTGATTAACTAAAGATAAGGAGGGGATCAAGTTAGTAGTATATGGGATATGGCCCCATATGTAATCATTTGGAGCTTATGTTAAGACATAATTAATATATTCTTAAGGAATTTATCCCTCTCTTGATAAATACTTCCTCTTGAAATTGACTCACTCCAACAAGAGGTTTTTAAGGATAAAGTACTACCTCCAAAAAGTAAAATCATTGGAGAGAATCATCATATTATCTTAAAATCAAATTTGTTGAGAAATAACTTTGACCTCCCTCCTCAAATTTAAATTTTTTTATTGGTTTCTTAGAAACCACAAATGAAATTATGTAAATATAAATTTCATCAAGGCATCCAAAGGTAACCTATGTATTTCTATAGGTTGAGTCTTCTTCAAATAATCTATGACAATTGTTATCCTATTTTGCCTTTAAAATTTCATGGCCCTCAAATAATTCATAAGAAGATCTAGCTCTTATATAAGGCTTTATAACTAGAATTGAAAATAATTTGAATAAATTATTGGTGGAATATGATTATCACTTGATTATTAAAATTATAAATTTGAGAAGATCTAATCAGTGGCAGCTCAATTTAGTCATTTAATATATCCTCCTTGTCATTTATTTATTCCACAACTATTACGAGTCTTAGTCTTTGAAAAATTTCTTAGCTAAGTCTAGAGATATTCACATACCTCTTAATGAAAATTGGTTCTACAAAGGCACCCCTCCTTAGGATGTATGCAAATAATTTATTATAAAATAATTGACCCAC